>JAVTVY010048587.1:0-23566 GCA_036873755.1 Hanleya hanleyi | reverse complement strand
TTTGTATGGTGTAGTGCATAACGTGTCTTCTTTTGGAGAGAGTAACCCGGGTTCTAGTTCCGCTGGGACCCTTTCCATTCTCCCACTGTATGGCTATGACGAGCGTTCCCCACTTGCCATTTATGCTGGGCATAGTTCTGGCGATATTGTCGTGGAGCCTGTTCCATGCATTCCATTGATGCTTTGGCATTACAGGCTTATTGACCCTTATATTCTCCCGGAGATGACCGGACATACCCGGAGATTGCCGGACATTCCAGGAGATTCCCGGACATTCCCTGAGAATCTTCCCCGTGTATTTGAATTCTCGGGACTACTTTCTGTCCGCGGAGGCTTCTCCCGGCGACCGTATCACCGCCGGACCGCATCACCGCAGAGGAATACATGCCCCCAAAGGTCATTTCCGGTCGTGACGGACCTATAGCGGCCTTGACATCTACGGTCACGTGACCTCCACGTGACACCAAAAAAGTAGGTCAAGTGGGTCGAATATGCTGTTATACTACTACTTACGATCTGATAATTAGAGCTATCACCATGATATAACCGTCAGATAAAAACATCTCAGCTTCATATAACATAGTCTGCAACCACTAATACTGGAATCGAAGCTACAATATATAACAGAATTCAAATGAGATATTTCATCTTTGCATTTCATAACGTTCTCCAACGAGGATTGAATTTAGCAACACTTTCAGACATGTTCTTTCTGAATATTCGTGACATTTCGGAACGCGGCATTACGACACAAAGTGGAGAGTATGACATTTCGGCACGCGACATTTCGGCACCTTTTTTATAGGCCAAATTATACTAAAATTTAAGATTTTCACATCTTTTTTTAACATATCTTTAATATATAAACATGTCATTTTAGATTTTAGCAAGTTGTAGATTCTCTGGTCGCGAATATCTGCGACATTTCGGCAACTTTATTTCACATATGCAGTTGGTTTAGAAAGACATGTTGTCATTTTATTACTATTGAAAACCTCATCAACCAACCTTAATATGTCTAAATAAGGTTATCGAACTGTCGCGGATAATCGTGGGTAACTACGAAAATCCTTAACTTGGTAACCCTTAAAATGATCTATTCATATGTTAAAATATGTTAAATAAGAATTTAATTTTTTTTATATTCAGCTTAATTTGGCGAGACAAAAAGATGCCGAAACGTCGTACCCTTCATTTTGTGCCAAAATGTCGCGTGCGGAAATGTTGCTTACCGAAATGCCGCATACCGAAATGTTGCGTGCCCAAATGTCCTGATTACAGGTTTGGGAAACTACATTTGTTGTAACTGTAATGTAACACTTCTCTGGTTAGTCTTTTGTAATATTTGAAAATATTCTTGGACCATATGCCTGCTAATTATAATCTCTGCATGCAGTATTGGGAGAACTTTCGTTTATGCATTTTCGTTTACTAAACAGAGTTTAATTATTCGCGTATTACGTTTGATCCAGTTTAATGCTGATTCATTGCGACTTTGTGACAAATACTACATAGCAGCAGATTTAAAATGTTATTCAGAAAATGGAAAAGAAAGGTACAACAGAAATAAGTTGGATAAATATTATTACAATTTCAAAACTTTCAACGTCCAGAATATAATTACATTCAGCTTCATGCTTGCCGAGGTTGTGTTTGTAAAATGGTCTGTAGGTTAGAGTTACATAATAGCTTACATCGGAAAGGGGACTTTAGCATACAGTAGCGCGTGATCATGGGAATAACAGTGAGGGAGCATATGGTATTTAATAAGTTAAACCCAGCGAAGGCTGCTTGAACCTTGTACGGGCAAGATAATTTATGTGTTAGCCAGCTTAAGCTGACAACGCTAGCAGTGAGGAAGAGAACGTTCAGGGGATTATAAGAGGATTACAGGTGAGCAAAGACTGCTCGATACAGCGTGATGATCTCCACGTTCTTTGCTCGCTGTTCAATGAGCGCTCGAAAAGTGACGATAGATTGCTGAACCCAATGTGAGCAAAGACACGTTAGTCTAGACAGCTCAGACAAGGCATATCAAAGCGAACGCGAGCAAAATCACGTTAAATGTACAAAATGTCCGATCTCACGTTGTTCTAGTTCACAGTGTAAGAATCTCTACACATCTGTAAATATGTAAAATTATCTCTTTCCAGCTCTAAAACATAGGAATTTGAAAAGCTCTTTTGAATCCGTGCTAGGTTGCCAACGTCACCAACGGTATGTGACGCCCAGACAGATTTGTAATATTTGCATGTCAAATGCTGTGAAACATACATTTTCAACATGACTACCGAGGTTAAGATTAGATGATAAAAGAACAACTAGATGCTTTATATGGATTACTCTTTCTAAAACAAGTTCATTTAGAACCTAATTGTGTACAATAACATATTCTTAATGGTAAAATTGATACGATAGCATTTCAGCATGTCAGTCTCCAGTTAAGGCACCATATAGTAACATAACACAGATTTATCTCAAGCAAAAGACAGTCATGTAATGTAAAAATTCCTTTAAACAAATTGGAATCATTAGAGGACATGGAACGTGTTGTGGCTCTGGAGGGGGGGGGGCGAAATGCCGCCACCCTCCCCCCCCTGATTATTTTTCTTACCGCTTAGGCTAGGGGACTGAAACTTACCACACTATACCCTTAGATCAAGCTCTACCAGAAAATGTAAAAAAATCCAAGATGGTCGCTTTGATGACGTCAGAGTGACGTTATTTTCAAAAAAGGCATTTTTTGGTCGATTTTTCAGTCAGATTTTCCGATTTTTTGGCTATGTAATTTCTCCGCAAAAACTGCATGATAAATTAGTAAATATTGATCTGATGTGAAATAAAATAGTTTTCGCCCACTTTACATCACTTTTCTGGTATCCCACGTGGCCGCCATCTTGAATTTTCCATCATCCTCTGCTCGGGGCGTTATTCAAATAGGCTCAAAATGACCCCAATATAAAACTATAAAGTCACGGAGTTTCAGCTCTCCATTTTTTGTCGTTCCGGAGATAGCGCAGAAAGTTAGGTAAGGGGGCCATTTCGCCCCCCCCCCCCCTCACACACTTGTTTTTTTGTTTGTTATCGATGGACTTGCTCAGTTGGTCAATGTATGAGAGAAGGTTTGTGCAGGTCGAACGACCTTTAACTAAACCGTGGTGAAAATCAGTGATGAGAAGATTTACATGATTATAAAACTGGCTGTGAATAACACTTTCTAAAACTTTCGAAAATAATGATAAAAGCGAAAGGGTCTAAAACTTTTACGTGCTCTTTTTACCCTGATATAATTATAGATATAACACTTGGTCTTTTGGAGGGACTCAAGCCCGTACTGGGGGCCGTGTGGTCATGCCATTCAATATGTCCACATGAACATCTACCAAAAAAACAAACTGTCTGGGCTACAAATCATCACAGGGATCACTTGTGGTTATTATATTGATTATTTTATATTCTTGTTATTTTTGGCTTGTTTGAAATAACCTGGAAGCAAAGAACCGTGTATGAGTTCATAACAGAGGGATGCTCAGAAAAAATCATTTGTGACAATTTGCATATTCTAGGCATTTCGGTCGATTTTTCGCTCCAAGTTTTCGAATTTTGTATTTACAAAATGTTCTTCGTACAAACTGCATTGGTAAATTAGTAAATAATTTTCAGATATGAAATAAAATAATTTTTGTGCACTTTCATCCAAAGAAAGGCGGAAAACGAAAATCTCACTTATGTGATACACGTAAATGGCCGCCATTTTGCATATATCCGTGATCGGCTGCTCAAGCGGATATGCAAATACGCTCAAAAGGATCAAATACGATAAGCAAAAATCACAAAGTTTCAGTTCTCAATTTTCTCCGTTTCGGAGCATGACCAATATTAGCTGATAATACTGGCCACATCAATACACATCTTATATTCTAGTCGTCAGATCCTACATTTACTATTCAGCCGTCGTCTACAAAAGAATTTCCTCGTCAGTGATTAAGACCTTTATCATATGCAGTTGGCATCAATTCCAAATATGCATGAATAAAAAAATGCAAGATGGTTTCTTGCAGGAGAGACATCATGATATTCTGTACATATCGTTCTTTATCATTGGCCAGTATTCTCTATCCAAATGAATTTCCAGATCGTTATCTAGAGAATGATGTACCTCAGTTACCCATTGATATAACCACATAATATCCAAACGGCCGAAAGTATCGAATTCAGCCGTCGCACACAAAACAATTCCGCGTCAATAATCGAAAGACCCTTCTCATATGCCAGTTGGTATCAATTCCAAATATGAATGAAATACAAATAAAATATTTAAACAAAACATAACGTGGTTTTCTGCAAGAGAAAAGCGGCCAACAAGTATGACAGCAATTCTTTGTATCTGTATAACCGATTTTTCTCACGCTCTTGTAGTTCTGACTGCCCTCCGTGGCGAACAAGCATAATATTTAGGGAGCTTCTTGAAATTGGGGCATGCTAGGAACTGGCATAAGGCATTTCAAACAGAGAGGCATGGTGCGCTGAGTTGGAACTCCAAGGAACTTCATGACATATTTTTGGAACTCGGCAGACAAAGGATGGCTCATTGCATACCATGCAATGGCATAAGGGGAATGCCATTCCTATTGGAACTCTAATCCATCCTGATCAGAACACGAAACTGGGCGCGGTGTATCTCATTGGGATAACCGACATATGCCATTCCTATCAAGGAACTCAGGTCCTAATTTCAAGAAGCTCCCTTATTCAGAATGATATCCCATATTATAAATTTTGTCTCCGGTAGGTCCACATGAACTACTGGAAAGCAAATATGAAATACTCGTAACTGTGATGTCCATACTAGGCCATATAGTGAGTTGTGATAGTCTTATGTAAGTGTCGAAATCAATCGTTTGAGAGCAAAATACTGTTCATGGTACATTAAAACAAAGAAGGATGGCAAATTTTAGTTCTTTGTTACTGTTTTAGAACCTTAAGAATCAGTTTCACATATTCGACTCAGTTTCAGTAGCAATTTGAGTTTGTTTTGAAAATTGTGGCTTGTTATAGAAAACTATAAGCTTTCTCAAATTGGTACTTGATTTGACTGTTCCATAGATGCATACATTTTCAATAAATCTATTATAGCTACAATGTAAATAAATCGGACGCCAACGTATTCTGAGATTGTTCAAGATTGAATACGCGTGTTAAAGTAGTGAACACTTATGTTAGAGTTTACCCTGCTATTGCTCAAACTTTGAATACGTGTGTCTGCATTTGAATACCCGCGTTAATGGTTTGAATGCTAAAGTTCTAAATTGAACATGGAAGTTAAGAATTTGAACACAATTACGCGCTCAATAAGTGTTACAATTTCGGCGTTCAATAAGTGTTCTGAAATTGAACAACTCAGTGTACATGTAGCCACGTTAAGACGTAGTCAATTCCATAGTATAACCTATAAAACTAGCGCTGGTAACCTGTTATTCTCCGTTAACGAGAAAACCCTGAGATAATATTGTACACTTTAAGGTGTGACATCGGGACTTTTTAACTTCAGACAGGTGATATCCCGCGAGTTCGGCGCACAATTAATCCGTAAAGAGTAAACTATTTATTGTACCGAATGTTCTTAATTAGCCTTAAATGTATAGTTTCGTTTCCATACAACAATAGAAATACATGAAAGTTTGCAACCTATGATCCACGTCCGATATTTTTACAAACTGAACAACGACAACGGCAATATTATCGGCATGTATAATACGCGATACTCCCGGAAACTTTGGACCAATTTGTGTCTTTTATCTTTGGTCATGAAAATTGCTACAAAAAACACAAATCCATTATTGCAACATGTTGGTTGTATAAGAAGATTTCCCAATATATTTGCTTACATTTATTTTCATTTTATATGATTTTTATTTCACCAGAGCATAATGAAGGCAGATGTACAAGTATAGATAATTTCTATTTTTATAACATGAGTATGTCAAAACAAATTAAATTGGGTATCTTTGCACCTGAGATCATTTGCAGAATGTATTTTATATCGGATAGGTAATAACTCATCATTGGAGAACTTATCGTCAAAGCGGAAAACCAGTTAGTCGTTTTCCTTTTCATTCACCAAACGCTGTATATGCGATCTTCTTACTGTTTAGTTGACATTCCCTATATAAATGACACAATGAAGGATATATATATCCACCTTCACTGGATTTGAAGGAAACTACAGTTGGCCCAATCGGTGCATCTTATTTAACCTATATCTCTATGAAAAGGAAGCGGGACTTCTCACTCGTCGACTTTACGACAAAAGAGATGATTACAATTTCGTCATCGTAAACTATCCCTATCTGGACAGTTATATACCAGAGGGACATGCATATGGCGTATACATATCTCGTCTAGTAACATTTCCTAGATCCTTTGTTAAATCATTTGCGTACACTTCGCCATCCATAAGATGGCTTGCGAATCGTGTGTCTCCATTATCGCGGAGCGATATCCAGTACTTTACCGGATTCTGTTCGGCCTTCATCCGGCGGCGAACAGACCCGAGAAATCTGATAAATTACAGGTTTTCATACCACTTCTGAAACAGATATTGCCTGGGCTTACAAAATATATAGGTATGTATAACTTTCGTATCATCAAAGAGGTGTGGTGGATCTGAAATTTTGAACAAGTAGTTCATCACATGACTCGAAAATGGCGAGTTACGTTGGGGTTACGTCGGTAGACTTTAGCTGATTGGCTGACGAAGTCACGTGGTATTGATTTATGGAAATTTCCTCCTGCAGTTGCCGAAAGTAGGCTGAACATGGATACACACGATCCCAGGGTCAGTCTTATCGCGTATAGATGACCGAGATGGTTACAAGTTGTTGTTAAATGTTACGATTTTAATCAACGCAACAAACCATTATTGCAGAAACTTGTAAAACATGGCTACATTATCAAGCGCCTCCATTCGAAGTTTCCCAAATTTGGCGATACATATCGCATGCTGATAGCAAAATACGAGCGAAGGGTGCAAGATCTATGGCGGTACGTTTCGTAACTTGTGTCTAATTCCGCTTGACTCGGGTCTTGGAGCCGTATGAATCTATGTATTTCAAGATCCTCATAATGTTCATATGAACCGTCGCAATCAAAGCGTGACTGAGATACATCATACCCTAGATAACGACATTACAGCGTATATCATATGGATTGAGAATACTGATTAGCGATACGGATTTCATAATTTTGGAACATCATGATGTCTTGCTGGCATCATTGAAAACTGTAGACCGCTTCTGTCTTGCAGGAAATTATCCTAGTTTTATGTATATTATGATTTATCCTTTTAATGTGGTGCTAATGTTATTATATGAATTAGGTCTTTGGATTATGGACGAAGAAATTATTTAATGGACGACGGCTGAATATTGAATGACGGACCTGACGCTTGTATTTAGAAAATTATTACTGGTTAGTTATAGGGATTTGACAATGGGAATATGAAGATGTCTTCTTCCACCAGAGTGATGCCTTTGATCGCTTTACTTTTGCGCGAAACGATTCTGGTGGTAAGATGCCATATAGAATAGAACAGAATAGAGTAGAATATTGTATAAACTTTATTTCTCTGATCACAGCAACTCCTTTAAAGGAAAACAATCAAGAATGAATAATGGATTATGTTGTATCTACCCCGCCCATATTTAACATGGTTAGAAGATCTTTCGAATTAACCTTATCTGACTTGGTAGATTTGGGGTGTACAGCAGCCGCTGGGGAGCTCCTTCCTAAACATTTTCTTTGTCTCTGACACGAGAAAGCTGAAACTTACCACACAATATACCCATGGGACAAGCACTGCCAAAATCTATAACAATCCCATTGACGCCATTTTTCCAGAATGCTTTTTTCGGCCGATTTTTCGGTTTTCTATTTATTTAATTTTCGTCCGAAAACCTCATGATAAATGTGTAATTAATTATCCGATTTGAATTGAAATAGTCTTTTCCCACTTTTATCTGCAGAATTGCGCATTTTTGGAAGAAGTAAAACTAAAACTTTTGGCACCCCGTCATTTTGTATATATCCATGATATCCACTCTGGGCTATGAAAATGAAACATGAAAGTCTCAAATTTCTCATATTTTACGTTTCGGGGTACGACAGAATAATTCTCAAGACGTGTTTTTGTGTGTATGTGTATGTGTTGGGGGAGGGCTCACCTCTTGCCTGATAGGGTTAATTAAATTCCACCTACTCAATACAGTACGGTACTCATCATATAGCCTGAAACACTGGAACTACCAGGCAAATCATTCCCCTTGTACTATTGGAAATCGAAAGCAGCTAATGCCGTATGCAGTTCAAACATATGAAAGACACACTGCACAATTGCACACCAAACCCTTACATATTCACTATACATGTACGTCATAAAATGCCACACTTTTATCGTATGAAATAGGAACTTCCATTGTGGTGATGCAATTTCTCATGCAGGAAAGCTGCCTACGGAGTATCGGATCAGAAGTCTGTATTTTGCACCGTGCTTACAACCATTTTCACAACGGCTGCCCTTGGCTTGGGTGGACACCACAATTATAACGGCTGCATCACAACGGCTTTCCTGGGTAGACACCACAATCAGAACGTCTGCCCTTGGGCGGAAACCACAATCGCAACGGCTGTCCTTGGGTGGACACCACAATCACAATGGCTGTCCTTGGGTGGACACCACAATCACAACGGTATACTGTGAAGTCATGTGACTGTCAGTATGTCGGCACCTCTTCCCACTTCCCTTATGTGTGTTGTGATTCAGCCTCTCCTATTGTGAAAAGGGATGTGTGCTCGTCATGTATGACCAGGCGGTTGCTGTCATACACCATGTGGATTTCTTATCTGGGGATATTTAGACCGCTGAATGATACTAATGTCATTGCTACCCTGTATTGGCATTCAATATTAGATCTTTCATTTGACGAACGAATCTACTTGAAATTTCAATTCTAAATGGGTAATTTTGAATCTGAATACCACTATGAGATGTATACAGAGGAGTGACTTTATAGGCAAATTTCTTGCATTCGTTTTTATTTCTCCAGTCACGGTGGTGGTTCAGTTTGCACTCGTGGGCGGGGTGGAGTTATCCGTATTATCAATATATTTGACATGTCGGCATGAACATACTAAAAATAAGTAGTTGGAGAAGTTTCAAATAAAGTTTCTCTCCTTAAGGAAATCGTTTTTTTTTGTTTACTTGTACGGGCCAAGGAGAATGGGACAATTTCTTTATTATGCAAATATTGTGATTGCTGATATTTTTGCAATGTTACCGCCTCCCAGTATGAGATCATCTAAATAAATTATAACTTGACAATAAAATAAGCAGGCGTCAGATCCGACATTCAATAGTCAGCCTTCGTCCATAAAAGAATTTAAGCGTCAATACTCGAAAGACTTATTTCAAATGACCGTTAGCATCAATTCCATATGTTTATGAAATAAAAATAATAAAGGTACAAGATGGTCCCTACATCTGAGAAGCGGTCGTCAGTTTTCAAAGATGTCAGCAAATAACATATTTAACACTTAACATTAGGCCTATTCTTTATTCAAACGAATTTCCAGGTCGTTTTTTGTAAAGTATGTCGCTAAGTCACTCTTTGTTTGTGCACGTTCATTTGAACACCATGGAGATATCAAAACGAGCCCTGACCAGAGGTCTGCACAATTTTACGATCGTATTTTGCTGCCACTGTACGATATTTGTCACACAATCTGAGAAGCTTTGAGTAGAGGAGTTTCATGCTATAGCTGTGTTTGACAAGGGTCTGCAGTAATATTCTATGGCGTAACAGAATACCTATTCTGTTGCCATGCACAGCTAACACCAATTCAAACAGGCTAACAGGGAAACACAATTTTGTAGTACTAGCTGATCGAATTTCTTAGAAATCTTTATCAGCACCACGATTAAGATAATTTATCACCTGAATCACAACATTATTGGATGATATAAAGTCTCAACTGTCTTACTTCATGTCACAATTGAGAACTCTCTGTGGATTTGCTACATGAACAGTAAGCGCACGATTTAGTGGTGTGCAAATTCAAACGGTAGGGCGGTTATCTTCAAGATAAGGGAGACTACTGGTATTAGGTTTGTCGGCGTACCATCTCGAAGTTCCAGAACGATATAAAGTAGCTTAATTGGATCAATTCTCGGCAGGTTCTAGTGCCAGCTGTCTGTAAGTATACGCGTCGGAATACGGAATACTCTTAGCGTGTGCTTCATACCAACCATTCATTCCAATGTAGTAGAGATGGTGTTTACTGGAGACAAAATACCTCCTGCTACCTCTTGCAGCTATGTTTTTCATATTTAGACAAAGAATGCGTGTCTCATTTTTGTTATCTAAGACCCTACCAGACCTGGGGGAAGCATTTTACCTCAACATCAAACGTTCTATCCTATCTCCCATACAACAAAAAAATGAGAGCTGACCCTCCGTGATCATGTAGTTTATCATATTGGAATCATTTTGAGGCTATTTGCATAACTCTCGAGTAGAGGATCACGAGTAAATTTAAATGGCGGCCATGTGCGGTCCAGCAAAGTGATTAATTCCTCTTCCAGATGTGGACAGCCCAGGACAGATAGGGTTAAACACAGTCAAAAGTGACATAAAACCGTTGGACGTTTGACTTTCAATCATTGTCGACTTCTTGGAAAGTTTTTGGCACCGTAAAATGGGGGTGTATTCGGACAACGGATTGAAATGGGACAAAAGACCGAGATTTCATTTTTTTGCATTTATTAACACGCTAACCTTGTTTTTTTTTCTCCTATTGTTTTCTTTTCTCACAGTTAAGTTATCACAGGACATCGAAATGATCATCTTAGTTACCGAAGGTTTTTTGTCTGGAATTTTGAAAACTGAGTACTATTTTATTTTTTTATTTTTGCAAAACTTCCAATGATCACGAAAGTCCACAGCCCTACCCACATGTTGATATATCGGAAACACATATAATCACAATTTCTCTAGAAATGTTCAGTTTGTTCCTGAATTCTTCACGGTAAAGCGGTGAATTCGGACGCATTAATACAACCGATAAAGATATTCCCGTGGTGCCCGTTCCCATTTCTTACCTGGTTATGCTCGAAAAAAAAAAAAATTTTACGAAATCGTGAAGCTAAATACCAAATTAAAGCTGATTTTAACATTTCTTGATACCAAGATTTCTCTCCCTTTGGCCCATTTTTCGAATTTACTCCCGACTCTTGGAATCCAACGTAACGAGCCATAATCTGCTCCTGTGATTTAATTCAACGCCCGTGTGTGCGACTACGCCTGATGAAACGCATATTTACGCCCGACGTCGCGTAATTAGCGTTTGTTCGAATCAAACCCTACAACTGGGGTGAATTTGGGCGATTTTAGATTTAATTAAATTAAGACTTGTCCGTCATGGACAAAAGGAGGTGTTCGCTTTGGGTGGATATTTTTCCCTTCAGAGTCGCTCTCTGCTGCTCTATTGTCTCGCCCCGAGCCGGCCGGTAAAGTGTGACGTAATGCTGAGGTGTTTCCCAACTCTTTGGCAGACAGGCGAGGCCAGTCGAATGGGAAATTCTGGTTCATATTGTTATACGGTTACCATTAGTATTTTCATGAACGACCCAGATATTTACGAACAATAATCAGTTATATTAATATATAAACCGACTCAAAAACTGAAAAATCACTGCCAAAAGTTCGGCGAACAATAATTAAGGAAGTAACTGCAAAAAACCCCCCAAAAACCCCACAAACATATTGGCACATGCATAATCACCTGGGAAAGCAAGCGTCATCACTTGTTGAGGGTCATTTCCTTAATAAAGGCCTTGATATAAGACAAGTTTAACATTATAACATTTCAATTCATAGTTACAACTTTCCGCTGCCCTAAGACGAAATGATGTATGTGTAACAATTAATTTTTTGCTCTGCTGGATCGTCAGAATATTCGAATAATGAACAAGTAGTCTGGCTGTGTGTGTGGAGTTGTTTGTGTGCAATTCTATTCACGAATTATAATAAAACAAGGGATTATGTGCGTTATGGGTTCGCTGTCTTTATTTCACGTCACTATTGCACTTTAAAGTCCAAAAAGAAGATGAGAGAAAAAAATGAAAAAATGAAAAAAGAAAGAAAAAAAATCTCGGAGATTTGAACCAAACTGTTGGTTTTCTTTCAATCTGTAGTCCGACACTCTAACCATTCGGCCAAGCAGCTGGTACAATTATCAACTTGAGGAATCATGTGCCGAATGGCGGTGAGCTACATCCTTTCAGAGCATTACAAGCGTTTTGACATATTTCAATATTATGAAAATATGACACCTTTAACCAAAACGATTCTTCAGTATCATTTTGGATCAAACCTACCGCATTTTGATATGTAAGACTCGTTTTGGTTAAAGGTGTCATATTTTATATATGAAGGGAATTCCCTTCAAGAATATCGCCAAAAATTGCAAAAACAAACAAATGCCTATTTTCTATCACTCGTAATATTTTTTGGGCAAGTCTCTTCTCGGTGAAAATTGAGAATATGAAAATTCAGTATTTTCTCTCTCAAGCTAATAACTTTTAAAGTAAACGAGAGGACATTATATATTCGGTTTATAA
The DNA here is from genome assembly GCA_036873755.1 of Hanleya hanleyi. Lineage (NCBI taxonomy): Eukaryota > Metazoa > Mollusca > Polyplacophora > Lepidopleurida > Hanleyidae > Hanleya > Hanleya hanleyi. The sequence continues at coordinate 10,890 of JAVTVY010048587.1, read as the reverse complement.
ACGCAACACAATAAGGAAAAAAATACGGTCAAACCGAACACCTCCTTTTAAAGCATGCGAGTGGAACGTCATTAAACCAGCATGTGATATTTATCACCAAATTTTAGAAACTTTCAGTGGAGGCGCCTGGTGATACATGTATGTCCCTGTTTTATAAGTTTCTGCAACAATGTTTTGTGACGTTGATTAAAATCGTCACATTTAACACAGGATCTAGCAAATGCTACTAGACGAGATATGTGTACGCCATATCAAGTCCCACTGCAATATCGCTGTCCAGAAAGGGATCGTTTACGATGTCGACATTTTAATCACCTCTTTTGTCATAAAGTCGACGGGAGAGACGGCCCGCTCCATTTATTCATATCGATAAAAGTCGATATATGCGGACGATGTTCCCTGTTTGGCTTAACCCTATCTGGGCTGGGATTTTTGGGACCTGTTGTGGCCCTGGAGGGGGAGGGGGCGAAATGGCCCCCTAATAATTTTTCTAACTCCTTGAACTAGGGGGCTGAAACTTCCCACACTATACTCTTGGGCCAAACTCTACCAGAAAATGTAAAACAATCCATGATGGCCGCTTTGGAGACGTCAAAATGACGTCATTTTCAAAAACGGCATTTTTTTGTCGATTTTTCTGTCAGATTTTCCGATTTTTTTATTTATGCAATTTCTCCACAAAAAATGCATGATAAATTAGTAAATATTAATGTGATGTGAAATAAAATAGTTTTTGCCCGCTTTTCATCGCGGAAAAGCAGAAATTTTGAAGAAATATGACAAAAACATCACTGTTCTGGGACCCCACGTGGACGCCATCTTGAATTTTCCCATGATCCTCTGCTCGCGGGGATATGCAAATAGGCTCAAAATGACCCCAATATGATAAACTGTAAAGTCACAGAGTTTCAGCTCTCCATTTTTTTCCGTTCCGGAGATAGCGCAGAAAGTTTGATAGGGGGGCCATTCCCCTCCCCCCCCCCGGCCAGGTAGGGTTAAAATAGACAAGACTCAGATCGGGGATGGGTCGTTTGGGCGATCAGATGTTCAGCCGCACCGATCATTGCCAGCCTACATTCACATAAAGCATGACAAAAATACTTATGAAAATGTCGTTCAAGCAGTCTCTTTTAGAATGGTGACCAATATGGTATGTTATCATTGCATTGTTAGCCCTACCTGACCTGTGGGGAGAGGTGCAGGGGTGGGGCACTTTCCCTGTTGGTTTTTTGTCCCTATCTCCGGAACGACAACAATTGAGAGCTGAAACTCCGGGATTTTGTAGATTGCCATATTAGGGTCATTTTGATCCTATTTGCATGGATCAGAGCAGAGGATCATGGGTCAGATTTCTTGAATTTTTTTTTTTTTTGCTTTTCTGCACGGAAAAGTGGGTAAAACATAGTTTATTTCATATCAGATTATTATTTACTAATTTATCGAAATTCTGACCGAAAATCGTTCAAAAATGTGAAAATTTTGAAAATGACGTCACTGTGACGTCATCATGGTGGCCACCTTGGATACTTTTACATATTCTCGTAGAGCTTGACACAAAGATACTTTCCAAGCGATGCTCCTGATAGTCGCAATGAGAACAAGTTGTACACGCTCCCTTGTAAGCTTTCACCCAGTAATGAATCTGGTAACCGGGCAGGATATTTATTACCCAGACGGGTATTATCTTGCAATTTCAGAGATTAGCAACATATATACAAACTGCAGAATGAGATGAGCATGGTGTGCCATTTACATATTAAGAACTTATGTTTGAAAAAGTGATTCAAGGACCATACATTTGATTACCTGTGTGAATCGAAAGACGCTTTGCCTCATACTTTTAATCGTCGCATTGATTTTCACGTCACCGCTGAGAGAACTGAAACGACTTTGAGAAGTTGATCGTGATTGATCGCTCCATGATAATCCTTGCTTGACATGCCCAGAAAATGTGCTCCCTGTGAAATTTCGTTAGCTGGTGACTCCATTTCCGTTTCTCATCCTGCTTTGTGCTCTTTGATAATTTCTAATAAATCCTCTCCAGATGAAAATATATCCTCGAACTTCTGCATATTTTGCAGTACAACGAAGAGTTCCGCCGCCGTTTGCATTTTTTTCCGATCTTCCATAATTGACACGTCCTTTCACGGCTAGTACCAGTTTCATGCTTTCCCAGTCTTCTGGTTTCAACTGGCAGGATATTTTCAACAAGAATTTAGCGTGAGATGAGATCATGTACGTAGGGTCGACCATCTTCTAAAATTTCAACAAAACGTCTTGCAGGTAGACCAGTATTGAACGAAAAATACGTAATGTGGCTTGAGACAAGTTGTATCGATAAAGAATACCGCAGGCCTTCAAAACAAGAGTTTTGTGGGGTGTGGGCGGTGGTATTAGGGTTAAGTGTCGAAATATGGGGTCTCTATATATAACCCCATGCTTTATATAAAAATACACCAAGGTGTGAAACGCAGTTTGGGTGAAACGAGAAATAAACGGTTTACCTCCAATCAAAGTACATCAGCATATTCTACAAGTGTCACTCTATATATTCCCGTGGTCAAATTTGTGCAATTTTATACATTTGCCGGGCGATTCAAAATCCAACGCCACTGTCCATTCATCCCGGCTCAACGAGATAATGGCGGGCTTCTTTCTCAATTCTGACTGATCAGCTGATCAGTGTGTGAACTCTCTGCTGAGCTTGCCATAGTTGAATGGGCATTCAATATAAGGTTTGCCGGAGGCGTGTCGCGACTGACCCATCAGAATTGAGAAAGAAGCCCGCCATCGTCTCGGTGAATATATATGTTTATATACAGCATGGGGTTATGTATAGAAACCCTATATTTCGACACTTCCCTTAATACCACCGCCCACCCAAAACTCTTGTTTTGAGGGCCTGTGTGAATACACAGCGCTGAAAAAGAGTAGATATTTGACTTTCTGACAATTTATTTCCCGCCTAGTTTTCTCACCTTCTTAACTGTTATACGAAGACGCTCTGAATATCTGGAATTGATAAATAAGGAAGAGCACGTGTGATACGTTAAGAAGTCGAACCCAGAATCCAACTACACCTGGCGCGGCTCTATAGAATACACATTCTCCTCTCATTCTCTTTTGCCTCCTTCTCCTCCTCTACATTTTTATTTAGTTTTTAACTGTTCAACGGATGAATGCATCGTTGTCATATTTGGCGCGTATATGGATTACAGATTGAGGAGTATCATGGCTAAAGTATTCTGCTCACATTGTTCACCTCGAAATCATTTTCTTTCATGGGAGATAATCCAATCCACTCTGGTGTATATTGGCCGACTGTTCGGTGGTCTCCCTTGTTTTGAAAATTTGAATGTCGTATATTGTTGAGCCCCACTCCATCCAAGTAATGCCCAATAATTAATTTAGATTATCGAAATTTACACTTAATTTCCTTAGAACTCGATTGGGACATTCAGTAGGCATTACCCGTCCATAGAAACCATACTCATCCATAATGTAAATACCTTATTCGTTAGAATTTATAGGTACCAACACCCCCAATATCCTAGTAAGTATATATGAAGTAAATATCGTTTCTTTCAGGAAAGCAACACCCTAGAATTTTTGATGATGTCTGCAATATAAAATAAATTACCACAGCTATCACCAGGGTAGGGATATTTTCTTCATGTGTCGAAAATAAACCTATGATAAAACAACATATTCGCCTCCTTTAGATAAAAGTAAAATAACACAGACTTGTATATAATGTACTTATTCCAAAATGACGAAGAAATTGGAGACGTTCACGCTCTTGTTATCTACGGTTATTCAGTAAAGATTATTTGAATGTATTTCCCTTTCTAACAATGTATTTTGTACTACCTGTATCCGATCTATGAAGCCGAAGTTAAGCAGCGTTGAGCTCGGTCAATATTTCGATGGGTGACCGGGTGCTGTACTGGCTGGGCTGATCAGTGTTCAGGATAATAGAAACTACGGACACTCTCGTGTTCTGGCACATGTAGACACTGTCGTGATATGACTGAAAAAATGTTGAAAACGACGTTAAATCCTACTCACTCACTCACTCACCGATCTATGGAAGGTCGTTGCATTATTATGCTGATATGTTGAGCTGCTGATATATCTATAAACCTATGGAAAAAATTATAGGCCTGCGAAATAATTATTCCCACTATTTACTATAGCTATTGACCAGACCTCCAAGTGAGTACAGATAAATTGTTTCAGTTACACTTTGCCACGCTGCATAGCATCGTGGTCAACAATATGGACAAGGTCAAATGCTTTATGTCCCCTTCCTGAACTTAAAATATGATTACTCCAAAGCAATTATGGTAGATTTATTAAAACTATTAAAAAATGGAATTCTTATTTCCCAAAGTCAAACGAAGTGTACCGCGCTGTATTTTAACCCTATCTGGCCTGGGCTTTTTGGGACCTGTCCAGGCCTGGGGGGGGGCCGAAATGGCCCCCCCTAATTATTTTTCTTATCCCTTGAACTAGGGAGCTGAAACTTATTACACTATACCCTTGGGTCAAGCTCTACCAGAAAATGTAAAAAAATCCAAGATGGCCGCTTTGATGACGTCACAGTGACGCCATTTTGAAAAACGGCATTTTTTGGTCGATTTTTCGGTCAGATTTTCCGAATTTTTATTTTTGCAATTTCTCCACAAAAACTGCATGAAAAATTAGCAAATATTAATGTGATATGAAATAAAATAGTTTTTGCCCACTTTTCATTGCAGAAAAGCAGAAATTTTGAAGGAATATGACAAAAAATCACTTTTCTGGTATACCACGTGGCCGCCATCTTGAATTTACCCATGATCCTCTGCTCCGGGGGTTATGCAAATAGGCTCAAAATGACCCCAATAAGACAAATGATAAAGTCACGGAGTTTCAGCTCTCCATTTTTTGCCGTTCCGGACATAGTGCAGAAAATTTGGTAGGGGGGGCCATAATGGCCCCCCCCCAGGCCAGGTAGGGTTAAATGACGTGTAGACCTGAACTGTCTTGGAAAAGTTAAGCTGAACGAAGAGTAATAAATATGGGGAAAAAATGTTTACCTTCTTATCACGCAATCAAATGCATGTGTGCCGAATCAACAGAAGGCGACAACTCTCTGACAAGATTTGGCGAAAATAAAGGGTTTGGGTCCATCTCTTTGGGATAATTTACTTGACTATGACCCGCCTCACTTACAATTTCACATTCCCTAATATTGCAAAATGGCCGTGAATTTTAATTGAACATTTGGAAGACGAACATCCTGGAGTCTTCTCCCAGTATCACTAATTACGTATTCTGTCTCTCGAATAATAAGAATTCTTAAAAAAATATTATTTATTAACCCTACCTGACCTGGGTGGGGGTGCCAAAATGACCCCTCCTACCAAACTTTCTGCGCTATCTCCGGAACGACAAAAAACAGAGAGCTGAAACTCCGTGACTTTATAGTTTATCATACTGGGGTCATTTTGAGGAGCTATTTGCATGACCCCCCGACGAGAGGATCATGGGCAAATTCAAGATGGCGGCCATGTGGGGTCCCAGAAAAGTGATGTTTTTGTCATATTTTCTGCGTTGAAAAGTGGGCAAAAAAATATTTTATTTCACATCACATTAATACTTACTAATTTACCAAGCTGTTTTTGGGGAGAAATTGCATAAATAAAAAATTCGGAAAATCTGACCGAAAAATCGACCGTAAAATGCCGTTTTTGAAAATGACGTCACTGTGACGTCATCATGGCGGCCATCTTGGATTTTTTTTACATTTTCTGGTAGATCTTGACCCAAGGGTATAGTGTGGTAAGTTTCGGCCCCCTAGCTCAATGGGTAAGAAAAATAATTTGGGGGGGCCAAGACAGGTCCCAAAAAGCCCAGGACAGATAGGGTTAAGAAATACAGGTGTGACGAGTTTGTAAATAAAAATGATGACGCATGAACGTAGCGATGGATCACAGCGTGCTAATCAATTTTGTACTCGATGAATTGAGGACATATTCAGTGAGGCAGGTAAGACTTTCTGTCGTTTCCCCTTGTACCATATTTAGTATGAATGCTTATAATACCATACTTGCGGAGACTTTCAGTCATCTAGGTATAGACACGCATTAGCATGAGTTCGTTACATCAAATTCAGCACGTACGCAACATCTTGAACAGAGCGACCGTGACTTGGTTCATACTTTATGTAAGAATTACGAGACAATGCATACAAAAGCCAATGACACAAAGACAAAGGACAATAGTTCCTACATGAAGCATCGATCAGTGGCTTGGTCTTGTGTAGACATTATGTTGTTTTATGAAACAGATACACATGGCTAAGCACAACTGAATCAATGATCGGGACTGAATGGAGTGCGCTAATCTATTGGGCGGCTTTACATATTTAAATAGTTATAATAAATGTATACGTTATAGTACAAGAAAATGTGATATACAGCACATTACTACTTGAGTTTATTACGTGTATTAGTTCGCCATATTCTCCACATTATTCAGCCTTTCAATTAACATTCTCCTGAAATTCTTGCCGTCAGAATGGCATATAACACTGTTTTTTACTTGTCCCATTTAAAAAAGTTGGCTATATTCTCCACATTATTTAGCCTTTCAATTGTAACATCTTCCTAAAATTCTTTCCGTCAGAATGGCCCATAGCAATCTGTTTTTCACTTGTCCCATTTCAAAAGTTCGCTATATTCTCCGCATTATTCAGCCTTTCAATGTAACATCCTAATAAATTCTTACAGACAGAATGGCATATAACAATCTGTTTTTCACTTGTCCCATTTCATAAATATTTGAATGTTACTTAGATACCGTCAACTTCACTATCGCTGATGGCCTCCATGACTTAATGTGGCCATACCAGAGACATTGGGCTCCTGGAGCTTCTGAAGCAAAGAAGAATTCTCGCGTCCATACACAATCAGTCCTCTTGCGCCGCGTTTTCTCACAACTTCTGCATTTTTGTCAGAATGTGATAGCGCGCGATAATATTGAATGTAAAGTCAACATGTTTTATCACAGCTGTTGTTTCCTGTCACAGTTGTAATAAAACGGGTTAGCACTGTGTGCTGTTTGTATTCAGGAATACATGATCATTGGCATTAAGCAGATGATTCATGGCTGGATACTTTGGAAGATTGATCCTTCTGAGAGGTTGCGTTCTCACACTTATTTTCTACCCATCTGATTAAAACTCAGACTTAATAACCGCTCCTCTATATCGGACATGTCGCTAATTAAGATCTGGGACAGTCTGTATCTTAAATCTGTCACAGTCCAACTTCAACGGGCGAACTCTGTAGGTGCCTATTCGAATATTTCTGTATTGAACGAGGTACAGAAAAATCCAACCCGGGCGGCTGACGAAGTTCTTGTTCTCCATAAGCAATCACCGAAGATTATAATCGGATAGGCACCTATTCGCCCGTTGAAGTTGGGCTGTGATTGGTCGCAAGTCTGACATGCGCGACAGATTTAAGATACAGATTGTCCCAGATCTTAATTAGCGACATGTCCGATAGAGGAGCGGTTATTAGGTCTGAGTTTTAATCAGATTGATTTTCTACAGGATTCAGCCTAAGAAATTCAGAGGTGTCGCAACATACCTTCGGATTTCCTGTAACAGTTTCGCGTTGTCTCTGTTTAAACCATCCAGAGATATTTAACGTGTCATGATCTTGCCTATCTCGGAAGCTCTGATGTCGGTCAGACTGGAGATCAGTTGTACTTACAATTCGCTCTGTCTAATTGGCAGTATTACTGCGGTTTAAAGCTGTTGCGATTCCACATTTCTTGTATAATATATGTAATGAAGTTTTTGTCCGTTCTCTTTTTGTCCTCTGGCGTTTTGGGGGGAACCTAATCAATCGACGGACACTCCAGGTTTATAGGCTATTATTCTATTGATTCCTGGAGTTCGATCTGGAGTGAGGCTACATTTGGGGGCTATTATCAATTAACTATCTATTTATTTTCATTCTTATTTTGTGAAAGTTATTTAGTTTGTTTTATTGGTATGGCAAACAAATTGTTTGTGAGGCCTCTGAGCCTAAAACCACTAGGCTTGCAGGCGGCAAAGTCGATTGATATTAGTTGCGCTTTACAAATGTCTGTTGGATCGGGGCAGCTGGCCTTCATGGACAAGTGCATGTGTCAAAGACTGCTTGGATCGCGGCGGTAAGAAGTGATAGAATCAAAGAGTTTCTTCTCTCAAGCGGTTTAGAAATTGGGTCGATACTTGGTGTAAGAACGCATTGTTGAGGCTTTTGCTGAGGCTTTTGTGCAGCTGAAAAGGGTCACGTCTAGGCGCATTGTTGAGCTCAGACAGGCTATTGTAGGCTTTGTCTTGTGCGTTCTTACACCAAGTATAAACCAGAAATTGTTTGTGAGGCCTCTGAGCTTAAAACTACTATGCTTGGATGCGGCAAAGCGGATTTATATTAATTGCGCTTTACAAATGTCTGTTGGTTCGGGGCAACTGACCTTCATGGACTAAAGCATGTGTCGAAAACTGCTTGGATCGTGGCGGTAAGAAGTGATAGGTTCAAAGAGGTTCTTCTCCCAAGCGGTTTAGATAGTCACAATCCACGTTTGAAGATTTAGAACCACGTAAGCAAAATTTCCCGTTCAGATCCCAAATTTTGACATTGTGAGAGTATTTTTTCGAGAAATGGTGAGGTTCATGACATTATGACGAGTTCTATACTTTTGACAGAAGGATGGAAACTGGGGTTGAGTGGATGTTCGACATCAAAACAACCATCCCGACTACAATTCTTCTTGGCGACCTATCTGGTATAAAAGGCAAGTTAAGACGTGCTGTATTTCATATGAAACGGAATTATCCTTTTCGAGGTAAATGCCTGAAACGTGGACAGGCATTACATTTGAAATGAGCCTGTACGAAATCTAGACAGGCACCTACAAATTCCAAGAGAATTCCAAGTGTCTCGAATACCAGAAATGACCAGACTGCTCCGCAAAAAACTTGTTTTCAAGCAAACTCAAGGGAGAAGATTCTCACTGTGTTGAGCTCTCTTAATCAGCTGAGCTATCTGGTAGTTAAAACTACACAAGTGAGATCAATAAAAGAAGATAATAGTACCTACATGTACGTGTAAAGCAGGAAGAATACTTACAAAATGTATAATACTCGCTTATGTACAGTGTACAAGCTTAAAACTTGTGGTTACCATTGAGTAGGGCGCGCATTTTTTTTCTATAGATGCTGTTTGTAACAAGTATCCTGTGAATAATTTGTCACTGATAATACTGTTTCTTCCTTTTCACTCCATATATCTTTGTATACGGAGGACCAAGAAATGTCATTATTTAGTTCACGTTCCTTTTCCCATTTTTGATGTTCATTCGAAGATTGTATTCCAATGTGTTTTTTAATAATATATAGTCCAGTCATATTTCCAGTTTACTAAATGCAGTATTTTGACAAAATATCTATTTTTAATATAAGTATACAGTTACATGTTTGTTAAATATTGTGCAATATGACACAGTGGAGGATAAACTGTGGTGACTGCCATCATGGCTTAGTATGTCACGGATTTAATTCCACACGTGTACCGAAATCCCACTAGCCGAGGGGTTTGGGTCCAGTGGGCTAAATCGTATTATTTATTATTATTTGAGACTTATTAATATTGTATCTTGCCTTATATACATAATATGTATTTAGATTAATTATTAAATTACCATTCAATTGTGTGTCAGGACCTCCTGGAAGAGCAGTCGAGGCATGACTGAGTTTTCCTGAGGAGAAACTCAAAGGAAAATGGGCACGGATTTTCGGTGCCGTCCCTCGTTGACCATGGTCCAATGCTCCAATGCTCCAATAATAGGTATATTCCAGGCTCTTACACGGATGTTTATCTCACCCGGAGGTATGATGTTATCTGAAAAGAAAATATTCAGAATTTTTCTCTCTGTAAACTCATGCAGTCAAGCAGTCATTGTGTGAGATTTTATCTCTGTGAAATATATGATCGAAACGCACGCTGAAATAAATGAAGAGCTAAAGTTTAGACAATTAAATCGCTCCATACTGCATACACTACACGTCTAACAAACGACATTTCCACCCTTCCATTCGCATACAACTACCCCTTGTCCACCATACCAGTTTCCCCATCCAAGTTATTGGTGCAATGTGGTATAATTTCTTGGAGGCTTGTTGCGTTTTGGCCCACATTCGGTGTCTCGCTCAGATGCTCTAAGCACATAAACTATTCACATATCATGCATCAAACTAATTTTATTCATCTCAGGAACACTTCCATGTCGAAACAGAGCGTTCGGAAAAGATTGCGTAAATGACCAATCATTTCGGCAACAACAACAGCAACAACAGCATCCAAATGTGATCTGATTTTCGATAGTATACACCAAATTCTCCTGGCGGCTGAAGTAACCACTACGCAGATTAGATGTTTATATCCACTACGACTTTGTCAAGTAACTTCACTAGCTTCCCAATAAATCTGAATCAAATAGATATCGCCAGTTTGTTTTTTGCATTTCAGCTACAAAGTTGGCGCCAAAATAAGAACCCTGTTCCCATATGCATGACCTCATCAAATTTCTCATCTAAATTTCACATTTTGTCCTAAATTGAGCCATTCTGATTTTCGGTCAAACTTTAGGATAAACAATACCATCAATACATTCTGAAAAATGGCATTGGTCACTGAACATTTTGCAGAAACAGGGCTATACCAGCAAGCGCCTGTATTCAAAGTTGCTCAAATTTGGCGATACATATCGCATGCTGATAACAAAATACGAGCGCAGCGTGCGTCAAATTCCGCTTAACCCGTGGTTAGGGGCCGTATGAACCCATGT
>JAVTVY010048586.1:0-22256 GCA_036873755.1 Hanleya hanleyi | reverse complement strand
CACATTGGATATCAGCTGATTCCTCAGGAAATAAACATTACGCATGTAATGATGACCGGCAGAGTGATACATGTCAATCGGTCAGACATTTTCAAGGATGCCCAGTTTTAACTTAAAACAACCATGCCAGACTTCATTCCTCCTCTCAGAATAATTGAATCTAACTTTTACAAAACCTGCAGCCCCCAATAGCTCATGGATGTAGACCACATAAATGAAGGGATCTAGTTTATCGGTGCTATGGCAAAAATATCATGTAGAATGGGATTGTGTGGATAATATCAGATTCATGAAAGTTGAAGTCTTGCAGCATGCTCCACAAATATCATCAAAGGTCATAAAACTTTCTGGTCTGCGCCAGTGTGGATCTATACTTGTTTTTTTTTGTTTTTGTTTTTTTTTTACAAAATTATCTCCCTTGACCAGGTGAGGACTTGAATGTGTCTGAAATGATTTAGCTTCTAGAAACAAAGACTTCATTTCCTGAGTAGAGGTAAAACCGAACATATTTTGATTATTTTATTCAAATTTCAATTCCACTTCTGGTATATGTACATGTATAAAATACATACAGAATGAACTGCATACAGAATAACACAAAGAACAGGTATATGTATCTCATTACATTGTTAACCAAAGATCAATACCTGGGTGATATTACAACAGTACCATGGTGTTATATATTGTTATGATTGGCTTAACTTTAGCTGCCGAAGATATTTCTAATTTGAGGGTAATGGGCAATCCTACTAAATTTATTTTCATAACTTCATTTATTTTCACAATAAGCAACATAATCGAGACTAGCAAGTGAAGTTTTACAACATAATATACTACGCATCATGGATCTCCTTCAGTTTAGTGTAGACATATATACCCTTGGATATCTGTTACCCTGATTCAGTCATAATATTGTCTGTATTATATTGATGTCGACAAGGAATATACATAATTATTTCATAGTATTATTAATTGTATGTTGTTTATGATTAACATGAACTTTTTATTCGCTGGAACCCAGCCATTTGTTCCATATGGGCAATATTCTCATCAGCCATCACCATTCAATATGAATGTGATACATGTACAAGTCCATGGTAATTGATACATTATGGTGAAGGTGATCTGTAAGACCAGTATACAAAATTATTCCGAGCTCATTGAATCAGCACATGATGCTGAGACAGATCAGAACGGAGTGTCGGTAAAATCAGATGTGTTTTGTAGAGGATTCTGTCAATGAGGATGCTATACTGTACACATATAAAATATGAAGTGTTGATGTGTAGGGCCTATAGCATAAAATCACAAGCAAGTTGGTAAAACTAGGCACACAGGGTCTCATTTCTGCCGCTAACGTGTTGATTTGGGTGGGGGTGTCCTCTCATGGGGAGGCGTGGGTGGGAAGGGGCCTAATGTCTCAAGCAGTATTCCAGGTTTTCCATCAATATACTTTATTCCATACCCCAATATTTCAAGCAAGTGAAATCTAAGAAATATTATTTGTGGGGAATGTGACTTCGACATCCCTAGCTGGGCATGCTAGTGGGGAACCCTCAATCTCACGTTAATTACCATTGCTGAAGTTAACGTCAACACATGCAAAATTGAGCTTGGCATCCGGCCCTATGTTATTCAGTGATGTACTATTCCCCTACTGACCCTGTTGCCTTTAACTGAATGTGTCACTTTGACGTAGATATTTATATTGAGAAGATAATCACTTGTCTTTGTTGTGCACGGGAAATAATTTCTTTTTAGGCATTTGCAGACACAAAAGGCTTCATGAATCTATACGAACAATTATCATGAACTCTGGGTGTTAACGAATAATAATTAACTTTATTCACTCCATTTCTATAGCAAAACGAATTGTTTCCATTGAAATCCTAATGATATATTTTGAACAAGAGTGATAGCATGCCTACTTTTTTTCATTTTGAATAATTCCTGCACAGTTATCTCCCCTTATTACAGTATGGGTCACTTTCGCGATGATTTGGCGTTGCAAATTTTTAATTCAATATTCTTGCCACCCTTAGTTAAAAGATATACATGAATGATATAAGTTCTCAATAGGATTCAATTACAAAATAAGATATTTCATACTAATTAGACGTTATTTCAAGTTATAACATAATCAACAAAATGTTGTTTTCAGGTAATAAAGTCCTGGATTTCAGAAATTAAAAGGACTGACCTGCACGCTTTATAATGAGGTGGTGGTGCATGAGAACCATATAATTGATTTGTTTGGTGTTAAAGTGAAAGTATGTCAGGACAACAGGTGTATACATGTATCAATATACAAACTGATAAATAGCAAATTAGTAGATTTACTCTGTATCTCCGAGAATATAGTGCTATTAAACGCATAAAGTACTTCTGTATTTCAGAAAAAAAGAAACAAAATATCACTGATATTCCTTGTATAGCCCCAAATGCAAAAATATAGCGGTATAATACGATATATACAAATAACCGAGCATATACTCACATCTGATTACTATATATCTTGTATTTATTGTTCTATGCTCAGACAGGGGACCAAATTAAATAAGTTTTAAAATTATAACCTCCACAAGTGACTATATCAAAATAATGATATTTTGACCAGTAGTAAATCACAGAATGTAATGACTTGCGTGATTTCATTTAACAGCCTGTTAATATGTTTAACAAGATTCAAAACTTTCAGTGCAAGTGGTATATTCACAAAACTTACATAAACATGAGATTATATCCTAGATACATGTATTACGTATCGGCGGATATCCTTGCATCCCAGATTTTCCCCTCAATTATGTATATTTTGCCTGAACAGCCAAGACATTAAGGAGATATCACTTCAGGCCACAATCGTTTTGAAGAGCCATACTCGCTTCAGCTTTCTGTCCAAATGGACATATATTCCCATATAACGTTATCAGTTACTACTCTTCTAATGAAATGCCCCCATGTGAGTGAGCAGTATGAGTTTTGTACCATGTCTGTTGCCATGAGGGGAAGATTATTTTTTACATGATGACTGTACATTTATGGCCACATCCAATATTCTCACGGTAACCTTGACCACGTTATCCTCCATCAGATCAAATTTTTGTGGCATTTCCTTCCATTTTTAGTCAAATGAGCACCACAATTTACCAGAGTTTTCTATATGTAGTTGATAACTTGACTACGTGATAATTTTTATAAATTCTGTAAATTGGTCCCCTGACTGATGTTCATTGTACATGATTATTTAAAACAATTTACCAAAACTGTTTTATGCATCCCAAAATCTCCGATGGAAAGCAAACACTGTGGCCGATACCCTGAGGGCGGGGCAGTAATGACCTCTTAACAATCACTGTGACCGACACCCCACTTGTTAGCCCCATTAACTCTATCTGGCCTAAGGGCGGGGCAGTTATGACCTCTCTAGCGAACACAGTGATCGATACCCCACGTGTTAGCCCCACTAACTCTATCTGGCCTAAGGGCGGGGCAGTTATGACCTCTCTAACAAACACTGTGACCGACACCCCACTTTTTAGCCCCATTATCTCTATCTGGTCTGAGGGCGAGAAAGTTATGACCTCTCTAACAAACACTGTGACCGACACCCCACTTGTTAGTCCCATTAACTCTATCTGGCATGAGGGCGCGGCAGTTATGATCTCTCTAACAAACACTGTGATCGACACCCCACGTGTTAGCCCCATGAACTCTATCAGGCCTGAGGGCGGGGCAGTTATGACCTCTCTATTAAATACTGTGTCCGACACCCCACTTGTTAGGCCAGATAGAGTTAATGGGGATGAAGTCGGGGCAGTTATGACCTCTCTAAGAAACACTGTCACCGACACACCACTTGTTAGCCCTATTAGGGAGCTTCTCGACTTTGGGGCACACTGTGAACGGCATGATAGCGTGACGAGAAGAGCGGCATGCTATGCCGGTCTGACGAGTGTAGCAACGGGCTGCCATACCGTCCGGATCGGCCCCGAGTTCCTCTATCAGAACGGCATATAAAGAATGGCATATGAAGAACGGCATACGTGTTTCAAAAGTCTCAATGTCGGGTCAGGCGATACTCGATCCTTCCGTAGCGCTTCTGATAAAACTACGCGAGCGAGAGGCCATTGGGTCGGTCTAATATAATTTGTTACTCGATCACGTTTAGGCTAACCATTTCGCGCAAAGACTCGCGAAATACAATTCACAAAATATATCTAAGTTGTATTGTCATCTTTTGTTCGGGATAGTTTTTGTACCTTTTCAACGGGATGTCTTACGCCAAATCTTTGCCAAGGTATTTTTCATGCACAAATTGACAATTGAATCTGTGAAATATTCAGTGTATCCCGCTGTGCTTCCCTGCGGAGGTTCGTAATAATGCCACAAGAATTAATTTCACACGAGCGAATACAAACACTCGAAATATCTGCTTGAATAGACCGATTTATATTATACAATAAGGGTAACAGTGTATTATGTTAGCCTATTATTTTATTCTGTGTGAAAGAACACACTTTGTGGCCTTGTTCTATAGTCGAAAATCAGCTTCCAATTACGCAAATTCCACCACGTGTTGGGGTCGAGTCCATGTGACTAAAACCACAAATTGACCTATTTACGGCCTTTGGCAAATAAAGGCAGCCTGGATAGAAAAGTCTGTTTATCGTCCCCAGCTTTGTTTGTTGATTTTTTTCCACAATAATTTTCCTGCAAACGAAACTAGTATCTCGGTGTGTACGTGTTATGTAATGGTATTATGCTCTGCGCTCGCCACGCGTCCGCCTCAGAGCCCGGCCGCAACCAGGTGCGTCTGAACAGACGCAATTGAATTCATTGTCATACAAAGGACTTGAAATGTCACTGAGCAGTTTCATTTAAATTACCCATTCTGGTCAAATTGATTACCTAGAATCTGGAGTCTAATTAATGTGTTTTGTACGATATTTATAAAATTTATCTGCCATTGTCCGCATTTTATTTGCCTGCATAAATGCATAACGCTAGGTTATTTTATGTGGTATCACTTATCATCACATGGAAGGATTTCCGACTTCAAGAAAATAACAAAGATCGATCTTCATTATCCTCCGAGTCACAGAGATAAATGTTTTCTTCTTCCTATTACAATCAACTTTATATTAGATCAACAACTGTACATGCTCTAAATTCGAATGAAATCTTTCACGACGTCTTCACGAAGAAATGCTTCCTCCGAGGTCCGTGTGCTGTCAAAGCAACAAGAACAGCAGGGAAATCTTCGGTCTTCAATTTTACATTCCGGTTTTCTGGTGCAAAAAGTGACGGCTTTATGCAAGAATTTCTTCCATTCACTCTAGATCTGTATTCCATTTGCGTTCCACAACATGATCTGTTATGAAGGAGACTGTAAAAAGGTTGATAAGTTTGGGCGATATGAGGAAAGAAAAAGTTATTTAAAATTGTTGAATAATATTTTATTTATCAGGATTTATATTAACCTTACATATTTTTCTGTGCTATCCGTAAAATTATCTTACATCCTTCTCGTTTATTATCACATTACACAACTTTTTAGTATTAAATGTAAATATTTAGGAATAATGTTGAACTAATTTCATGTAAATTTTTTATTTCAGATACTCCCGAAAAATTCTTTTTTTAATGTTGTCTTTGTAGTGTTAGTTACTTGAATTGACTTCTGTTGTTGGAATCTTTTTTAGTTGAAATCTTTGAAATTTACGTTCTCTCGGCATGTAAACTACAATTTGCAGTTTTAGTATTTCCGAAATTATGTTAGTGCATGGCATAGCGAAAGCTCTGTGTTCACTAATCTTTTGACACGTTTTTTTCTAAAATTCTTTGACTAACAGCATGCATTCGTCCAACTACTGCCAACGAATTAAGGTAAGTAATAAATAAATCATCGTGGGTGGTCATGCAGGAACAGGTGACGAGACTGGATTCTTTCTGTCCTACCGGGCACGGTACCATACGAAGACAGCAATGGATATTGAGAGCAAGTCAACAACAATCTGAATAGCAGTCCTCGGAGACGCGACTTCGTAGATCTATGGAGATTGGCTTCCGTCAGCCCAAGGAGCCTTGGCTCCATCATCACACCCCTCGGCCAGTACTCAAACCCCACGACCCTGACTCCAAAAACTCGACAGTCAAACGAGAAATATAATTTTAAAACAACAAAAAATGCGTCTGCTCTTTCATCGATAAGATATATCGTCACGGGGGCAATCGTCAATCATTATATGCTCATCCAGTTGTACTAAGGGGAAAACAAAAGCAGCTGGTCATTGAATATAGAACCTCATCCCAGATGTCGGACATATCACCAGTTTTCTGAAGGAGTTTAAAAAGTTCTTTGAATATGGTGCTAATGCTGTTATATGAATTAGATCTTTGGATTATGAACTCGGAAATTCTTTAATGGACGACGGCTGAACATTGAATGCAGGACTAGCCTATTCTAGTATATTACAGAGATAGATTTGACGTCAAGAGTTACCAATAAGACAATTCCCATACTACGAGTTGGTATTGTCTGCAAGCGTTCACGGTACATCGTGACTGGAGGAAATTTATAGTCTGATTCCACGAGAGTGTATAACGTCATGTCGTGGATCTTGATTGTCAGCCATACAAACATTTATTTTTTCACTTCATTCTGTTGTTACTCGAGCATCGGTAATATTACTAAGATGTAGGAGGAGATAACAGAGTTATTTCGTAGTTCTGAAAGAGTTATTGTTTAATAAATCGTACTCCGGAACCGTAATGCCTTATCTCGACATCATATCTTCAATGTTAAAGGCATGTATATTTCTGCATTGATTTGTATTTATAGAAAAATTGTGGATCCGATTTACCTGATAATACACGACGTACCTTGTTGCCTACAAAAACCAAGACTGGTCTCTTTCACTGCTATGTTTCTAACAATATATGAGCTATAAGTCATCTGAAGATTTGGGGTCAAAACTAATATAACAAAAAGCATTCTGATCTTCATTCCAGATGTGTCTCGTAACCCTTTTTCCTTTTGAGTTGTGAACTTATGTCTTCCACATAAATTTGACGTTTTATTAAAAGCCACATCTGAATGTAAACTGATGCTGTGTATTTCATAAACTTATTTCTCGGTTGAAGCGGAGTAACCAATGCCGGGATTTATATTTCCAAATTCAGATTTTGCGCAGGTAACAAAAATTCGCACGTAAACCATGCAATTCTCGTGCATAAGCAGACCCATCTGCCTAAAAGCGCCGACATTTGGTTAATTAATCCCTCAGGATGAAATACTCAACATTTGAACAATATCTGTGTTCCAAAGTGTCCCTATAATCAACTGCGGGATTTACCGATATTGAAACAGGTAATCCATATGAAAATCATATGAATTGAGAAGCCATACGGATTTGATATTTTTGGAACACCATGATGTCTTGTCGGCATCATTGAGAACTGTTGACCGCTAGTTTTATGTATACTATTATTTATTCCTTTAATTTGATGCTAATGCATTTATATGTTTTTGGATCATGGACGCGGAAATTCTTCAATGGTTTACTACGGCTGAATATTGAATGACGGACTAGACGCTTGCATATAAATATTGAATACATTGTACCCACGTTGCGAACCGTATTCATATATGCTGCATATCGTAGCTGTACAGTACCCTATAAAATATATCAGCTAAGCCACGAAGATTGTATCAGGGTAACTAATTCTCAATGGAAGGAATTATGGACCTTCTCAGTTACGAGAACATATTCAGAGATCATCTGATGATATATGAAGTCCAGAAATGCATGTTATCGCATCAATACCATGGCCGAAATGTTGGACAGATATTTCATTGTCACTCCACCCTGACATCACTGTACCTGTTAGAAATAAAGAGAAAACAATTGAGAGACGTTTGCCTGAAGAGAATACAAGAACAGTTAGATCACATTTAATTAATGCCATTGATGATTACGGACAAAATGCAGTAGACGGAGGAAGGGAACAGGCTGGCGGAGCTACAGCTGTGTTGAATGACGGAGTCGCCGCTCCATTGACGTCCAGGCTGTCGACTCCATAGAGGATATCGTGGATATAACTGTGAATTCTGCCTTCGCCACATTTTCTTGCAGTTGTCTGCCTCCTTCGTAATTTGTTTCTGATTGTGACTATTAACGAACATTTGAAGTATTGGTGACCCATGAAAGGCTAAACTTGATCGGGAAAAGTGAGGTTTTTCAGTGTACACAAATTCTTCTCTTTTTTTTTAATTCGCAGGAGACATACAAGTCATAATGGATATACTGTGGTTCCATCCGAGTTGGGGGGAAAAACAATGAAAAGGTTGAAAAGTTCAATTTAAGCACATGTATGTAATAAACAATTAAAAGTATATTGGTGGGGAAAAGATCAGAATGCAATAAATTGAGGGATAAATACCGGAGATGGGCGCAAAATATCACGGACTTCAGATGCCGTTTCTTCATCTCATTCACGACAGATCTGAAAAACAGTCAGACTGAACACGAAAATAATGTACTCAGTTAATGCATATTGTGGTTGCATCCGAGTTGGAGAAAAAAAACAATAAAAAGCTTGAAAACAAAAAGTTAAATTTAATGCACATGCATGTAAGGAACAATTAAAAGTATACTGGTATGGCGGAAAGATCAAAATGCAATAAAGTGATGGTTAAATACCGGAGATCGGCGCAAAATATCGCTGGCTTCAGATGCCGTTTCTTCATCCCATGCACGCCATATCTGAAAAACAGACAGACTGGACAAAAAAAAAGAATGTATAGTCTTCATACATATTATAGTTCAATTTTATCACAAATGAACGAACTCCCAAAGTTACGAATATACGTGCATCCTTACAAACCTGTTACAATATCGCCATTTGATTTCTCAAGCATCAGCCCAGGCTTACTTTAACAATTCCCACGGAATGACTGAGCCAAATCTGCATGTCGCGGTATTTTTATTAATGAGGTCGAGTGTCAATTTCAGGTGGTCTAACTTTCTTCTTCGTCAATTGATAAAGTTGCAAGACCACGGGAAATCACAAATCATTTGTGTTTATCAATTAAAGTATATCCCTTGCATACACAATCATTGGATAATTGTTGGAAGATATTTACTTGTTTTATCTTGTTGGAAAGCGAGACCATCGTGCGATGTAGAGTGCAGTTACAAAGTGCACACGTCCCCTTGTTAGGCCCCATGCAAGTCCAGGCGTGCGGTACAAACTATTAATAGACACGCGAGGCTGATTCAACACTTCGGGGGACATTCAGGGGTTCGGAGTTCACGTTTGATAAAATGATAAAACATTAAAATCTGTTTAATTAATAACTAGATTTTCTAGATTTAAAACTCTCACATTCAAAACCAAAGGAAATATAAACACCAACTTTAGTTTCGCGTAAAGCTCCAATTCATATGGACAGTATGAAGAGACCGTGACACAAATTAACGGTTTGTTCCTACGACATTTGTGTTTGTCGACACAATATTCTGCAAAGACCGTTATCATACAGCATTTTTTTCGTGTACAGCTGCATTCATATGGACAGTGTGAAAAAACCTTGACATAATTCAAGGGTTTGTTCCTACGACATTTGTGATTTTGTTTGTCGACACAATATTTTGTAAAGACCATTATAATATAGCAATTTCATTTCACTCCGGCTAAATCAGTACCGGTCGATCACATCCAACCATATAAAAACAACATAGTACGAGCATGCATGATCGTGGTCTATATTTTTCTGTTTCTGCTCTTTTAGACAGACAAGACACAAACGAAAATCTCGCCTTTTAAAATGAGTCCCGACCCCATCTCTGGTATTAAACAACACAGAAACAGATAAGCTGGGAATTCGCCCTAAACCCAACCCGGTTAGGACGACGAACGGCACGGCATGCCATGCCGTTCTCGAGGAGAGAGAGCGGCATAGGCCGCCCCGTTCGGATCTACCCACTATGCCGACCAGAGTTTTGAGACAGTCATGCCGTATACCGTTCCAATCGCCCTGATATGCCGTTCCCATGAAGGAATGCATGCCCCAAAGTCGAGAAGCTCCCCATCTGGCATGACGGCGAGGCAGCTATGACCCCTCTAACAAACACTGTGACCGACACCCCACATGTTAACTCCATTAACTTTATCTGGGCTGAGGGCGGGGCAGTTATGACCTCTCTAACAAACACTGTGACCGACACCCCACTTGTTAGCCCCATTAACTCTATCTGGCCTGAGGGCGGGGCAGCTATGACCTCCCTAACCAACTTTTCATCGGAACTCCGGAACGAAAATGGCTGCAAAGTGATATCCTCAGAAAGTCGTGTTCTTGTTTTTTTGTTTTCGTATATTTCTTGCCTAAAATGGCATAAAATGTATTTTATTTTTCCATAACTACTTATTCTCTGGCATATTAATTATTTTTGTTTAGAAAATATTAAAAAAGAAATCGATCCAGTGAATAGGCAAACAGTACCGAATACCGAAAAGATGACGCCACTAAGAGTCATCATGGCGATCTTCTGGGATATTATTCTACAATTTTCTTGTAGAGCTTGACCTAAATTTATAGTGTGAACAGTTTCATCCCTGTACCTCAAGCTAACAAAAAATAAATAGGGTGGAGTGTCGAAATGCCGATTCATTAACTGTGAGTCTTGAGAGTATATAAATATATGGAGGTTGAATTGTAAATGCAATAATTGTATAGAGAGAAAGCATGTAAATTTAAGCACATGTATCTATCCTATTTTACAATCATCATTCCACACTGCCAAATTTTGCTACAGTTTACTAATTATTCTTCCTATCCATATCTTATTACTTACGTACCCCGAAGAACTGAAACACCGGAATACAAACGTTATCAAATTTAAGAAGGATTCAGACAATTTCGAAAATAAATTTCATTTTTACTATATTATGTATATTTTAACAAGAGGAAGCCAGGATACAACTTAGACAGTCAAGTAAATGATAAGGGATCAGCAGAACCATTTTTTGCCAAATTCGGGATATGTGGGATATGTGGGATTGGGAAAGAATTCCATGAAAATTGTCTTTATTTTCATAGAAAACGTTCATATTTCTAAAGAAGTTAAAATGTCACTTTTCCCAGAAATGCTTCAAAAGCTTTTTGGGAAAATGCTGAATCGGAAAATAGGTTTATCACCAGGCTTATCTTCAATACAGTAGGATGTCTACATGGAAAACCATGAACATGAGGCCAAATTACCCTGATTTGGCGGTTTACCAGTGTTCCTTCGTTGAGGTCACATTGCCTAAAAATTTGAAAAACACATTATCCAATTCAAAAATCCTTTCACAACTGTTCCTCTTGAAGTTTACATTTTCTTTTTCCATTATGATACAAATATCGCTATTTTGGTAGATGCGCAGAAACTTGAGCAGTAGACGTACAATTTGATTTGTACGGGACCTTCTAAAGCACCGTCATAACTCACACAGCCAAGTATGTCATACGGCAGAGATAATGACTCTGAATAATTCTGGACAGGGTTGTTTGATAATAAATTTAAAAGTCGTTATAATTCAAAGCATTGTACCTGGGCATATTTCAATGAATAGATACGACATAAATACCACGCCGCTTACAACATAGTATACAACAGAGATGTCCTAGTTCTGTACGAGAGTTGTCATATCACGTTTTGGCAGACACGCTGTTGTAATCGATTTCATGGGAATGAACTGTGGTGTATGCTTCGCACAGGACATAAACCAGCTTATGCATCGTCCCGTTTTCTAGGTGACACTTTTGGTGCGTTGCTCGAAGCTTATGACATTCTATATTATTTGTTGGATGATTTCTTGGCCCCACTGATTCTTTTGCAATACAATATCGCCACATGATATGCACATGGTTTGTAGTGTCAAATAGGACCGCCCATAATTGTAGGAAATAAATGCCTGGGGCACGGGTCCTTACTTATCTCACACGGACCTAATAATGACATAGTCTTCCTGATACTGGTGCCTACAAACTCAGACCCATAGGTATTCCCTACAAAGACCCCAGTTGTGAAAGATGTTGGGTTGTTTTCCATGGTCCTCTTAATCGTAAAAAATGTTGACGTCAGATTTTCATTCAAATATGAAGTCATGTCTACCTACTCCAAGCACTACCGAAAATGATATCTATTACAATGTCATTGTGTCACCTTAAACACGATTTCTCAAAAAATTAATATGCAGTCATGTTGATCTCGAAACTATATTCAAGCGATAACATTTCACAGACCAGACCAGAATTTCCCTAGATGACGAGCAAAGCCTTTCTGGTCCGTTATTTCAGTTCAACTCCCATCACCATTATATGTTGTTCCTCATACCATTCTATTGCTGATTATATCGTATAAACACGGTAGAATCATTTCAGTTTCGCCAGCATTGGTTTCTATTTCCCTGTATGCAAATGTGATAATGACCTGTTGGACTGTTGGCTAAAGGAAAATGTAACGGTTAAAATGAAAATTATGCTACGAGTGATTCGAACGGTGTAGAATACATAAATTGGGCGTACTCTGGACTCCTATTTGTGTGACTCAATGCATTACATGTATGTAAGAATACTCCTTAGATCAGTGTTTTACTTTCACTGGGGAGAAATGTTGATGGAATACCTATCTGAGCTCCATGTGTATATGTTATATTTGAGCCGAGACGGAAAGGGCTGGTGTGATCATGAAATACGTCAAAAAAATGTGGTCTTTATCTGGGATTTTTTTTTTTTTTTTGCAATCTAAAACGTGTACGGACACATTTCATAGAGGTTCACACGGTGAGCCTTGAAACAATTTCGAAGATCAAGTGCATAATAACGGAATGATGAACGAAAAAATAAAGTAGGTACCTGACCCACGTTTTGGTATTTTTGAAGCGTTTTTAGGACGACTTTCTCTTGCAACAACAAGCGCCATATGCTTCAATATACGCCATCACATCTTTGACTGTAGATCTCAAAACTTAAAAGACACATATATTGACAGTCTAGCTATGATCATTCATACAATTTCGTAAAAAATGAAGTTAACCTAGGAAAGTCATCACCAGTGACGTATGGTCTGAATGCGAAAACCCCATAGCTATCGTCCTACCGAAGTTAGGATCTAATTATCTCTCTCTTCCTATTCTTCATTAGAATTTGTCCTTCAAAGCATAGGTCGGGGTAGGTTGTTTGATACATGTATATACTTATAGTCTATCGTCAGCGACGTAATATGCATTATGGACTTGGAAAGCCTAGTCATACTCCGTTAAGAGATATCGCATTAACTAGAATTTGACATTGATAAATTAGGTCAAGGACGGTCAACTTCAATAGGCATTTGGCCAATCACCATTTGCGTATCTAATGTAGTTTGCATTTGAAAAGCCTATCCATGATCCTTTGACAAAAATGCTTCGAGATAAATAGAATTTGACCTTTTCAAAATGGGTCAAAATCGGTCAAACTTTGGAATTTGTCTAGTCATTCACCAGTTGCGTATATAGTATGAATTCGTAGAGCCTATATTTGATCCTTTAAAAGATAATACCAATAAAAGAATTTGACCTAAAATAGACCAGGGTCAGTCTACTGCAAAAAGCTTCAGACCCATCGCCGATTGCATGTGTTATTATAATTTGGAAGGCCTGACGACAGTCGTTAGATTCTTGGTATATGCTTTAGAATAGGTTAACCAGAAGACTATACTGTGAAGCCATGTGACTCTGTCAGTATGTCGGCACCTCTTCCCACTTCCCTTATATGTGATGTAATTTGATTATGCACTGCTGTAAAAAGTAAGATGAACCGACAGACGGACGGGTCACGCTGACGATACCGTTTGGTCAAAATTGCCCGAGGGGAAAAAGAAGTGAATTCTTCTTCGTCTTCACAAGCCACATCGCTGATGTGTGCTTAAAGCATAAACACGATAATTTTCAATGATTTACAATAGACATAGGGTTTCTCCTTGTTCCATAGGTAAAATTTACTCATAGTTTGATATCAATGTATGACCTGGAATTGGAGTTATAGCACAGCTTTCAACAGCTAACAGACAGACGGACGGACGGACGAACAGGACCAGCTTTCGCGTTATACGGCCTCGTGTCACGAAGGGTGTATCCAAATTTGACACCTCAAACCGAAATTATATTTTCACACAATATATAAGCAAATTTGATTCTTTCAAAGAAGCAACATTGCTGGTATGTTTTCATTACAAGAGAAAGTCTTCCTTATAAAAGCCTACAAAATATCAAAATATACCAGGAAGTACAGGTTTATGCAATTGATCATCGCAATACAGCACAGCTTTTTTGGGAGTTCGGTGGCATTTGCTTTGACTTTGACATATTTAGATAAAAATTCTTTCCTCCAGAGTGAAGATATTCAAAAAGTTGAGTCACAATTCCCATCGAAGAACTGGTTATTTCACATGGAAAATTGATGTTAACCGATAGACAGTGGGGCGAACACACACAATTCAAGAGCAATACGATTCTCTCCTTGCCCCGTAGATAAGGGTTACCCAAAAGTTTAAACCAAGCCCTAACCTGGAACTGGAGATATCGCATAGACAAATAATATCAAACAGAAGGAGAGACAGCGTAACATCAAAATCAATAGGCTGATTTGTTGCCCTGGATTTACGGTACGGTAGATCTGAAATCTGATCACACTCCCTATTCCTCAACTGCATACCAACTGCAAAAACGATTTTCACGTTTTCTTGGTTATTCGTGCAACAGTGACCTTGATCAAGAATAATTCAACCTAAAAAATGCATATATGTAACATCGTGTGCTTCTTGTTCATATGAATTTGAAGTGTACCAGAAAATATTGTTTTTACTTTTTACGCGAGGAGACTAAGTGAACCTGCATGAAAATCTAGGCCATGTCAGTTCACTTTATTCACACCATACGACTATTATTTATCCAAAATCCTTCATGCGATTGCCATAAGAGAAATATGCACATATGCGATACAACTACAACATTGGTGAAATCCCGTTCGTTCCAGAGTGATTCCAGGCTGAGTCGCTTTAGGTAGTATTTGCCACGGTTCTGCTGTGCTTAATATATGGGGGAAATGTTATGAATTGTCTAAAGTGACAGAAGCAAATATGCTGTGTTGAATCAGTTTACTTGAAGATATGGGCAATAGGCTTACATTGATACAAACTTCGACTTAGATGGATTGCATCTCCCCATGTACTAAGCCTAGAATATCTATGACAAATTCCACCCTTAGCGACCCAGACGGTCGGTGCATGGAACTCAAAGGCATGTCAGAATAGCGATATTTCGTCATTTATAATCAGACCTGAAAATAAGCCCAAATATATGTTTATAGATTATGACGTCATTGTTCGTTCATGACAGCGGCTTCGGTTAGGGTTTGACATCACTATAGAGTGTGGTAAGTTGCACCTTCCTATCCCCCCCCCCCCAAACCGGAGGGGCGGAATCAGACCCCCACCTCATCCCCCTCCCTCACAAGTCGCGTTTCACCCCTAATCGACCAGGTTAGAGAACTCCGCGGGAAAGTAAATCAGTCAACCCTTCCACATGATCTTGCGAAATGTAACAGTTGCTCTTTCAAAGTGCTTCACTTCAAGACTACTGCATTTTCAATAGAATAAAATCGTAATCCATACCTCTATGTCTAGAATGAATACAAATTAAGCAATGTTGGCTTCCTTATATCTTAATTTTATCTGGATTTGGCTTTTTGGGACCTGTCCAGTCCTGGGGAGGGATCATTTCGGCCCTCTAATTATTTTTTGTTATCCTTTGAGCTAGGAAACTGAAACTTACCAGGCTATACTCTTGGGTCAAGCTCTACCAAAAAATGTACAAAAATATCCATGATTACAAAACATATAAGGGAATATATACCGCATTGATGACGTCATCGTGACGTCATTTTCAAAAAGGCATATTTTGGTCGATTTTTTGGTCAGATTTCGGTTCAAAGTGCTTCACTTCAAGACTATTGCATTTTCAATAGAATAAAATCGTATTCCATACTTCTATGTCTTGAATGAATACAAATTAAGCAATGTTGGCTTCCTTATATCTTAATTTTATCTGGATTTGGCTTTTTGGGACCTGTCCAGTCCTGGGGAGGGATCATTTCGGCCCCCTAATTATTTGTTATCCCTTGAGCTAGGAAACTGAAACTCACCAGACTATACTCTTGTGTCAAGCTCTACCAAAAAATGTAAAAAAAATATCCATGATTAAATAACATATAAGGGAATATATACCGCATTGATGACGTCATCGTGACGTCATTTTCAAAAAGGCATATTTTGGTCGATTTTTCGGTCAGATTTGTCGGAATCTTTATTTATGTAATTTCTAAGCAAAATCGACATGATAAATTAGTAAGTATTAATGTGATATGAAGTAGGTTTTGCTTACTTTTCCTCGCGGAAAAGCATAAATTAAAAAAAAAGGAAGAAAACATCACTTTCCTGGTACCCCACGTGGCCGCCATCTTTAATTTACCCAGGATCCTCTGCTCGGTGGGTAATGCAAATAGGCTCAAAGTAACCCCAATATGATTAACGACAAAGTCACGCAGCTTTCATTTTTTTGTCTTTCCGGAGATAGCGCAGAAAGTTTAGTAGGGGGACTATTATGACCCCAAGACCAGATAGATTCACTATATCCATGTACGCGGCAAACCGTGATATTCATTCATTTATCGTTACCTAGTACATCATAAATTAATATTTAATTACTACAACAGGTCTACTTTTCGTCCGATTATACCTGATTCAGTCCTGTAAATGATGATATTCCTATCCATTTATTGGTATCAAAACAACCGGTTACTGTCGATAGCCTACCCACTTTCAATGTTTGTGCTCTCGTCTTTAGTTGTTGGAGTTGTCTCTCATGATTTCTAGTCATGTTCTTTTGGAGTTGTCTCCCTTTTGTCTATGTCATCAGTGCAGAGATGGCAATAAAGTTGAATTGAATTGCATACATAGCAGAGGTAATCACTGTCATTGCTTTTTCCTGTTTGGTCACACTGAGATAAAAAGGGGATTCATCATGCTGATAAAAGTGATATCTAGAAGCTAGAGATTTCTAGTTCTCGGGTAGGTTCCCTCAGGTTTCAGAACGATTCCCTAAAGGATTCACTATGATGCCGGAATGGGCATCTGGCAGTTAGATATTCCTGGTTCTCGACAAGATACCCTATGAATTCATCACGATTCCCAGTTTCTCCACATGATTCCCCCACGTGGCTGTGAGATTTTCGCCCATCTATTATTGTTTGGCGTCTACCATGGGTTGTCTGTGTTCAGTAAAATCCACATCAATCTTAAGTTTCTTCATGCCATCGATGTCATATTTCACACCAGTTACATTTATTGTCACCCCAAGAATGGTTTTGCAAAACTTTTGATCCAAAAGTGATACAGTATCCCTCAAGTTCTTGGATCAACATATACTGAGGATATACAAGGATGAATCATCAAAGTGAAGGACAACACAGGTTTGCTACTATCCACACATGTACATTGTGCTTAAATTTCTCTGGGAATTTATCATTTTCTAAGGATAATATTCGCCAAATTGTTCGAAGTTATTATGAGTCAGACTTTGAGAACTCCTTTTAAGACTTAGAACAGGAGTGGAAAGTAGCAAACCCTCGCTGTTGTTGTTTACATTCATAATTTCGAGAGAAATGGGTAATCCAACAATGAATTCTCCTCCCCCCCGAGGAACCCAAGGCATCCAGAGGATTTTCCTGGTGATCTCCCTCGGACATCCTGTTGATTCACCTGGGGTTTCGTGGGAGGTACCGTTGCTGGATTACCCCTCAAGAACCACTACGATTCCCGTATTTCTTTCAGTGCATTTCTGGGGCATTTCTGCCTCCGCTCTCCTCTCTATTCAGGCCTAGATGCTCATCCGTTAACATCAGATGAGTTGCTTGTTTGAGCTGACCTGTCATCACAGCTCTCGCGTATCTAATTTCGCTTAAACCGGTGCTAGGGGATACTTTTGATACCGTTTGGATACTTCATAGTCTCCAGATGAACAGCTGCAATAAAAGAACGGGTGAGATACTAAGGCTACGTCTGAGAATCCACAGTATTCTCGAGTCTGAATGTGTGGTGCCGAATGAAGTTTTCTGTGGAGTCATATTGTTATTTTTGGTCGCCAGACGTCGTCCAGTTTTCCTACCTCTTGTATATCGCTAAGATTTATGTTTCTTTATGTTTCTTATCAATATTCTTTGACGTACCTGCTTCGAAGTACCGAAAACGCTTTTAGCACCAGAATACAAACTTTAACAAATTTAAGTACTGTCGTCATGGCTACAGGTAAATCACAGAAACAAGTATGTTCCCCGACGCAGAACTGTTACGTTGACCCTGGTAACAGTCGGATAGACTGGAAATATCTGAACCAGTTTGATAAAAACCCCTCCGCTTTCAGCATAGCATACAATAGAGTTGTCCTAGTTTTGCTCGAATCTTTGTCCAGGACTTAATATACACTCTCATAAAAATGTTAAAATGACAGTGTTATATTTAACATTAGAAATGTGCGAAGAATGACAAAAATATATAAAGTGTTTTATTGTAACACTATCAGAAAGTGTCGAAAAAAGTGTTATATCCATTATTATAGTGCTGTATCAGGAACAATACAATACTTGCATTGCTTCTGACACAACAGTATAATGTTGGATATAACACTTTTTTAACACATTT
Organism: Hanleya hanleyi; assembly: GCA_036873755.1. NCBI lineage: Eukaryota > Metazoa > Mollusca > Polyplacophora > Lepidopleurida > Hanleyidae > Hanleya > Hanleya hanleyi. The sequence continues at coordinate 3,474 of JAVTVY010048586.1, read as the reverse complement.
TGATAGCGTTACCAAATAACACTTTATATAATGTTGTCACTCTTCGGACATTTATAAAGTTAAATACAACACTTCCATTTTAAGAGTGTATCCTAATGAGAACATTCGCAAAGTCGGCGTCATGCAAGAGCGAGTGTTATCGGGTACAATTCATGCAGCACATATTGGATACGTTCCTGTCGAGACGTGTATTTTTCTGAGCATTTGTAGTGCAGACATTCAACCTAATATCTTTTGTACATGTTCTTCTTCGTACATGTTATTCTTCGTATGAAGAATGGACTACGACTGGCACTCCCCCCCCCCTTCATGAGATTAAGCTTACATTTTCCTTTCACGCTTTACATTATGGTATGGGCCATGTTCCTGCCATCAACTGCATATATTGCAATATATCTGACAATAATCAGTATCACTACCCTGTTCTCGTGAATGTTGAATCGTTCACATGAGAAACTTACACAGATAAAATATAACGTATGCAAAACCGACACCGAGAAATATTCGAAGTTTTCGTTGCTCCAGACGCACACATTACATGTTCCCGATTATTCAGAGGTCATCTCTTAAACCGCCCGAAAAAGGCGGAATTGGGTGCAGCCTTGCTCTATAGAGCGCTGATGTGTGCTACAAAGTGGCTGGAGCGGTCGATTGTCATTTCTCGATTTTTCATCAAATTTTTCAGATTGTCTTGCATGCATTTCTTATGGGCATCTGTATTGCTCACGTGATTAGTCATAATTGCTTTGAATATGGTGAATATCCATTTTACATCTGACCGTTACAAAAAATAGTCTAACGGACGATGCTATTGTACCATCACAGTTATTCGGTATCATCTAGTTTCGCCTAAATAGGTGCTACCGATTCCATGTGTATTAACTACTAGTGTAACTGATTGTTTATACAAAACATAAGCCGCTTTATTGATTCCATTTTGTTCTGTGTGATAACTTTAATCAAATATTTTGGCGTCATGTCGTCGTTCAAATATACAAATATGACGACATACACCGAACACTGCTAAATATGTTATTGATCACAGTGCATTTGTGTTAACTTAACCCTATCTGGCCTTGGCTTTTTGGGACCTGTCCAGGCCTGGGGGGGCCGAAATGGTTCCCGCTAATTATTTTTCTTACTCCTTGAGCTAGGGAGCTGAAACTTATCACACTATACCCTTGGATGAAGCTCTACCAGAAAATGTAAAAAAATCCAAGATGGCGGCTTTGATGACGTCACAGTGACGTCATTTTCAAAAACGGCATTTTGGGGTCGATTTTTCGGTCAGATTTTCCAAAAATTTTATTTTTGCAATTTCTCCGCAAAAACTGCATGATAAATTAGTAAATATTAATGTAATGTGAAATAAAATAGTTTTTGCCCACTTTTCATTGCGGAAAAGCAGAAATCTTGAAGAAATATGACAAAAACATCACTTTTCTGGGACCCCACGTGGCCGCCATCTTGGATTTACCCATGATCCTCTGCTCGGGAGGTTATGCAAATAGGCTCAAAATGACTCCAATACGATAAACTATAAAGTCACCGAGAGTCAGCTCTCCATTTTTGTCGTTCCGGAGATAGCGTAGAAAGTTGGGGGGGGGGGGGGGGGGAATAATGGCCCCCCAGGCCAGGTAGGGTTAAACACGATTTTCAGCTAGACAATAAGCGATCTTTTTGGTCTCGCAATTATCTATAAGCAATGCTAATTGTAATTCAGAAGTCTTTACACATATACAGTGCACGGTTTAAGAAAGAAATGTGCACTGATTGGGTGAGGACCCGGAAATGCACCCTCAGTATACTCAATTATTGTTTAAAAAAAGTCTCTGCTCTTATTAGGCCAAAAAATAAAATTGTTTATTGAAAATGTGAAACTGCACTTCTGCCCATAACCAGTAAAACAATATTCTGGGAAAACAAAAAGACATGCCAGCGACTCTTGACGGCGAACGAGCCCTTATTAAGCCCATACAGACATGATAATTACGTACTTATCCTGATCTGGGCACCACGAGGGAATAATATACTGGTGCTCACAGACCCCTCGGTATTCACCACAAAAATAAACACTTTTGAACGATCCTCGGTTGTTTTCCATGATTCCCTTAATTCGTAAAGATGTTCGCGTCAGATTTTTAGCCCACCATCACCACTTGTGCAAGATACCATCTTCAAATCGCTTTTCGTCCGTGGTCCGTCGTCCGTCCATCAGTCCGTCAGACCATCCGCAAACAATTCTTGTTATCGCGATTTCTCAGGAACTACTTTATGGATCTTTCTCAAATTTGGTACACAGGTTCCCCTTGCGGTCTAGTTGTGCAAGATACCTTTTTTGGTCCGATTCGGAAACCCAATATGGCCACCAGACAGCCATCTTGAATTTCCCCATGAAAACTTTTTATCGCCATTTCTCAGGAACTACTGCATAGATCTTTCTCAAATTTGGTACACAGGTTCCCCTTGGGGTCTAGTTGTGCAAGATACCTTTTTTGGTCCGATTCGAAAATCCAATATGGCCACCAGGCAGCCATCTTGGATTTTCCCATGAAACCTTGTTACCGCGATTTCTCAGGAACTACCCCATGGATCTTTCTCAAATTTGGTACACAGGTTCCCCTTTAGGCCTAGCTGTGCAAGATATCTTTTCTGGTCGGATTCGAAAATCCAATATGGCCACCAGGCAGCCATCTTGGATTTCCCCATGAAACCTTGTTATCGCGATTTCTCAGGACCTACCGCATGGATCTTTCTCAAATATGGTACACAGGTTCCCCTTGGGGTCTAGTTGTGCAAGATACCTTTTCTGGTTCGATTCGAAAATCCAATATGGCCACCAGGTAGCCATCTTAGATTTCTTCATGAAACATTGTTATCATTATTTCTCGGGAATTACTGCATGGATTTTCCTCAAATTTGGTACACAGGTTCCCCTTGGGGTCTAGTTGTGCAAGATACCTTTTGGATTTCCCCATGAAACTTTGTTATAGCGATTTCGCAGGAAGTGCTTCATGGATCTTTCTCAAATTTGGTACACAGGTTCCCCTTGGGGTCTAGTTGTGCAAGATATCTTTTCTGGTCCGATTCGAAAATCCAATATGGCCACCAGGCAGCCATCTTGGATTTCCCGCATGAAAACCTTGTTATCGCGATTTCTCAGGAAGTACTACATGGATCTTTCTCAAATTTGGTACACAGGTTCCCCTTGGAGTTTAGTTGTGCAAGATACCTTTTTTGGTCCGATTCGGAAATCCAATATGGCCACCAGGCAGCCATCTTGGATTTTCCCATGAACCCTTGTTATCGCGATTTCTCAGGAACTACCTCATGGATCTTTCTCAAATTTTGTACACAGGTTCCCCTTGGGCCCTAGTTGTGCAAGATACCTTTTCTGGTTCGATTCGAAAATCCAATATGGCCACCAGGTAGCCATCTTAGATTTCTTCATGAAACATTGTTATCATTATTTCT
>JAVTVY010048585.1:0-22714 GCA_036873755.1 Hanleya hanleyi | reverse complement strand
GGTCGGGTGACCGGTCGTCCGGTGTAAACAACTGGTCGACTATAGGGACTACTTTCTTCAAGGCTGACCACAGAGAGGGAGTGAGCAGGAAACTTCGTGCCGGCTCTTGGTAGCGACCCACCCGTGGGTAGAGCGCAGTATGGTAGACGTAGTTGGCCTTGTCCAGGTGAATCAGGTGTCCGTCCAATTCACCGCTCAACACCCGTTTAAATTTACTCCACCCATCACGCTCTAGTGTCACCGTATTCGATAAAGTGTCAGCGGGCGCCCAGCAAATCCCTCCAGCATCTTCCACCAGGGTGACTTTATCTGGATACACGTATAATCCCACCTGGTAAGGTGTAAGAGGCAGGATAGCTTGGAGTGATGACATGCTTGCTCTCAATGTCGAACGGCGAATGACCCACACTCTGTGTCAGCCCTCGTATTTATAGGGTCAGGACCTATACTGTCACTCTAGCCTCTGTGCCTTCTCTAGTATGTTGGCCATCATCATCAGAATTTTTTTTTTCATCAGGGTCACTCAGTGCATCTTCCCTAGCACGAACGCACGCTAATTGGTCGGGGGATCGATCGTCCGGTGTCAATAACTGGTCTACAATAGGCACTATTTTCTCCAAGGCGGACCACACAGTGGGGCTGAGGAGGATACTGCAACGCGTATGCTCTTGGTACCGGCCCAGACGCCATCTTTTTCGTATGAAGAGGGGCGGTACGGAATAGACGTACATGGCATTGTCCAGGTGAATCACGTCTCCGCCCAACTCTCCGCTCAATACCCGTTTAAACTTAGTCCACCCATCACGCTGGAGTGTCACCGGATTCGATAGCATTTGAGCGGGCGTCCAGTAAATCGCTTGAGGGTCTTTCACCAGTGTCACTTTATCTTGATAAATGTATAACCTTACACTGGGTGTCAGAGGCAGAATAGCGCGTAGTGACATGCTTGCTGTCAATGTGAGAATAACACACACACACTCTGTCTTATCCCCTGTATTTATAGGGTTTTATTCTGTGAGAGGCGGCTGGGGTGAAGAGAGAACTTTATCCACCACGGGAATTACTTGTTGCAAACCCGTCCATAAATCGGGATCCAGCGTAAATCCTCCACGCTTCAAACATAGCAATCGGGCAAAATACGGGCCGCGGAAAATGTAGACATCCTGACACAGGTGTATACTATCGCCCTCTAAATTACCGCATAACACGCGTTTCAACGTCGTCCAGCCTTCCTGGGTTAAAGACACACGCGCTGGTTCCGCTGTGCACCAACAGCGGGAATCATTATCAAATAATTCCACACGGTCAGGGTAAATTTCTAACGTACAATCCCGGGTGAGTGTACGCGTGGCTACAGATTTTTCTTCTGGATACAGCAGATCATCCACTTCCGTGATTATACCTTTGAGGGCCTGCCATAAACCCGGTCGAAGTAATATAGCCGCTCCGCCGCACTGTTCAAGCCGGGGAAAATAAGAACTCGTGCTGCCACTCCGTAAATAGACACCGAGTCCTACATGCATGAAATCCCTTTCGGGTTGTTTTCCCTGTAATACGCGTGTGAATAGCGACCAACCGGATAGGGTTAAACATAATGTCACTTCTTTCGGGTGCTCTTGGATAAGTTGCACTTCTTCCTCATACACGATGAGAATGACATCCGACGTCAATTGAAAAAACGCCAGCTCCTTTCCCCGTGATGCCATAATGAGAAATGACAAAAATACGAGTCCGACAAAAATTTATATATAGACCGATTCTGGCTACTAAGGGAAATAATAAAAAATACCCGGTAGAAAAAATTAATTAAAAATTAACCCTGTAATTTTTGTAAACGGGCCCCGAGTGCATAAATTGAGAGTCTTGAATGATTAACATGATAAAATAAATTATTATCATTGCTGGTGGCTATAATATCAAACCCTCATAATTACCCGAACATTCCTAGTACTCTAAAATAGTCAAACCCAGAGACAATACAGGGGCAAAAATTGGCAGAACTCTTACCGTCCAAATGCAATAAGGGGGCAAAACTCTGCATGTCCTAAACGCGTTTTTGAACGAAACACCATTCCGAAAAAATCACGCGCAGCGACAATTGACCCGCCAACTGCGGCGAATGTGCGTTCTTCATGAAGGCACTGTTTTTCTTGATTTTTCTAGAGTTCTCATGAACGAAACGAGCTGGAATTTTCAGGGCATGCGTATCGAATGATAAGGAATAGACTTCCACTATTTTTAATCCAGAAAATTAATTTATTTTTAAGGGTCGGGGGTTTTGTGTATTTTCGCACGCGAAGATTACGGCTCGAAAACCCGCTAAAACATTAAAAATCATGGTGTAGTGAAGGGGTAGACGGCTGAAATTTTTAATACGAGTGCCTGATTTATCTGAGATGAATTGGAACTAAAAATTCTACGGGGGCTCACCCTGATTGGAAAATGACACCCGTTTATAATTCAGAAAGAAACACACAGCGAATTTTTCCAGCTACCGAATGCACCGCTTTCGAGATAAGGGGCAATACTCTGCAGGTCCTAAAGGCATTTTGAACGAAAAAACATTCATGTTGAATGATGAGAAATGCTTTCCATGACGTCGGCGCTTTTTTCACGACTGCTAGCGGCAGTGATACACAGCGCGTGACTGGGGAATTGCGCCAACATTGTGTTTTCTTGCCGTAAAATGAAGGCTCTGTTTTCTTGATTTTCTACAGTTCTCATGAACGAAACGAGCTGGAATTTTCAGGGCACTCGTATCGAGTGCTAAGTGATAGACCTGCTATATTTTAATCCAGAAAATTTATTTATTTTATATGTACCCGGTTTTCCGTATTTCCGTACTCGAAGATTTACGTCTCGAAAACCCGCTAAACAATTAAAAATCATGGCATAGTGCAGGGCTAGACAGCTGAAATTTTTAATACGAGTCCCTGATTTATCTAAGATGAATTGGAACTAAAAATTCTACGGGGGCTCACCCTGATTGGAAAATGACACCCGTTTATAATTCATAAAGAAACACAGCGAAATTTTTCAAGATTATAACGTGCTACAGAATGGACCGCTTTCAACTACGTCCGCGCATTTGAACCAATGAAAAAATTCGGGAAAAATAAAGAATTTATCCAGCAACAGAATGAACCGCTGTCGCCGGAGTCCGCGTGATGTGCATATATAGTCCGACCCGCGGACAACCGGCAAAATTTTTCACTATACATGAAACAAACTGCAGCAAGCGAAAAAATCTCGACCACCCAGCTTTCAAGACGGAAACAGCAGAGGATGAGACGATTTGTGAGAAAATTCTGGAGAAATGAATTTCGAGTGTGGGCAGCCACACTCACTGGTGCAGACGTAGGGGAGGACACGACGTCGAACAATGTCAGGGCATTGTTAATTGCAGCACATTCCACCATAGGGGAAGAAGACTGGTTTGTGAAATTGCATGAGGTGATGGAGGGGATGCATCCAGAACCTGTGTTTGAAAATTTAGCCGGCCAGGAGGTCCATCCTGAGCGTGTGTTGGCAAATTTGACCTGCCCAGAGGTGCTAATCGAGGGAGGACTACACCCAGCGACAAGTACAGCGCCCCTGCCAGCCCCAGTATTTTCCGAGCCACCGACCACCGTCATCACTCCAGCAAAGTTCTTAGACGGACTGCCAATATTACAGTGCAGCGATGATGAGAACACGGACGCCGAAGAGAATGAAATTCCACCACCCTTTCCTCTGCAGGACCTGCCAGCGCCAGTATTTTCCGAGCCCCCCACCGTCATCGCTCCAGCAAATTTCCTAGACGGACTGCCAATATTATCCGAAGATGACCTAGAGGTGATGATGCAACCCAATGGATACTTCTCCGTGTCCAGGATGCTTTACCCAGAGTAAACAGGCAAACTCCTGGGAAATCATCAGGATTAATAATTCCACCAGGTAGATGTTATTACGGAGAAAGTAGACAGGAAAACTTCTCTGCAGAAGAAAACTGCATAGCAAATTGATTTCCAAACGTCCTTTTCAGGATTTGCGTGTAATAAAAAAAAAAAAAAAAAAAAAAATACTTTCGAAAGAGGATAATTCTTGATAACTTGGCACATCAATATCAAAGCACACAGCCCTGACCCGTTTTATTTTTTTTTTTAAACTGCATTCACCCAAATAAACAATCCCTGGCCGATATCAAAGGTCCTTGTTAGGACCAATCTCTGTATATATATATACACAGAATTTTTTCTATCGCCCCATTAATTAAATATTACACAGTGCGAGCCATAACGCACTCCAATTTTATTTTTTTGAACCCAGGCATGTTACTATGCGAGAGCACTCTAGCTGTGTCGTCGGCTACGCTCAACAAAAATATATTTGTGTTTCTTTTGCAATTTTAAAAGGCTATAATTTTACAATAACTAACAATGCACCTTATATATTTTATTTCCAATGAAACTCAAGCAATTGAGTCTAGTATTAAAAAATTTAACACCCTAACGCTAAAGTATGTCATTATTTTATTAATTTTTAGCGATTTTAAACCCCATAAAGTTAGTGTACGGTAGTATAAAACACCAGGTACCTTGGAAATAAAATTGATTTTCTTAGCTCAACAAATACGTGTAAACTATGGAATACAGTGTTATCATAATTCCGTGTAAATTGAAACGGATTTATCGAAAAAAAATAGGAAATTTTTATGCTTAAGTAACACAGCAAAAAAACATTGTGGGCAAGCCTATCTTTGCACTGAATGACACTGCACTCACTAACACTGGCTGCCATGTTGTACTCACCTCATACCACACGACACAAAAACTGGCCGCCATTTTGGACCCACATGTATCTTGCACTGAATGACACTCACCTCACACCACACGACACAAAAACTGGCCGCCATTTTGGACCCACATGTATCTTGCACTGACTGACTGACACTCACACCACACGACACAAAAACTGGCCACCATCTTGGACCCAGCCATCTGGGTCCCATCTCCTACCACACACGACACAAAACTGGCCGCCATCTTGCACCCACACACACACACGACACAAAAACGGGCCGCCATCTTGGACCCACATTAAACTATAAATAAACGTGTAAAATTAACATTTATTCACAAAGACAATCATGAGTTCCAGACGACGAGCCCTATTTACACACCATCCGCGTAGGGATCCGAGATATGCCGCTGCTGCGGTTACAGAACACAGAGAAGAAGTTATCAGCGAAGAATATGGAGGAGGAGGAGGAATATCGATAACCACAAGTTTTCAAAGGGTGCTAGAAGACGAAGCTACGTTAATACGCAGTACAGATGAACTTCGGCAAAATATACACACAGAAGAAGATAGACGATTGCAACAAAGACAACAGAATGAAGAAATCGACACGATGGAGGCCATTGAAGAAGGCGGAGGAGGAGAAAATGCGGATAATGATATCACGGATGGGGAGGAACAAAACAGCGAGCCTCCCTGGTTAAATAAGAACACACCGCCCATTACATTAACAACAACAACGATGCCTACAGATACTATCACCATTTCGACTGCTGAAACTACACCAGAACAATGCGCTCATGAAGCCGAGGTAATCCGTCTCAACGAGGAGATTATCGCCATGCGGGAAAGGATGGTTGGAATGGAGGCGATAATGAATGGAATGGAGATGACCATTTCCCAACTGAAGAAGGAAAGCCATATAGAAGAAAGAAAACAACGCTGTAGTATCTGCACCGATCAGAACAGCTTGTACGCCGTGTTACCCTGTGGACATCTTTGCCTGTGTAAGGATTGCTGGGTGACACTGACGTGTGAAGGTGCCTTATGTCGATGCATTGATGCCGGAGAGTCCCATCTGATAATAAAGTGCCCCATTTGCAGGAAACATGTAGGAGGGGTGAAACGAATCTATCGCGCCTAAGTGTCGTATCACACTATCAACGGCTCTTTTCAGAGCCAATCATCTTTCCGGAAGAGAAAACTTCTTTTCCAAAAGCACACCAAAATAACACCAGCTCCCATCATCCTTTTTCCAAAAAAAAAAAAAAAAAAAATTTTTCAAAAAAAATCTTCACACTGTCAAGGTCAAATTTTTTTTATTTTTTATTTTTGAGATAGTGGGTCGAGTGAGGTATCACATTGAAGCTGACGTGAAATGCTTCACATTGATACCTCACTCGACCCGATCGGACCATTAGGGGCTCCCCTAGCTCCAAAAAGGCTATTTTGAAGGTTGATATCATGATATCAATCTTCAATCTTCATTTTTTTTTATTTTGGAGGTAGTGGGTCGAGTGAGGTATCAAAGTGAAGCTGACGTGAAATGCTTCACATAGATGCCTCACTCGACCCGATTGGACCATTAGGGACGCCTCTAACCCCAAAAAGGCTATTTTGAAGGTTGATATCGTGATATCAATCTTCATTTTTTTTATTTTGGAGGTAGTGGGTCGAGTGAGGTATCAAATGGAAGCTGACGTGAAATGCTTCACATTGATACCTCACTCGACCCGATTGGACCACTAGGGGCTGCCCTAACTCAAAAAAAGGCTATTTTGAATTTTCTGCGCATGCGCGAAGGCCGAAGGCTATGAAAATAGCCTTTTTGGGGTTAGAGGCGTCCCTAATGGACCAATCGGGTCGAGTGAGGTATCAAATTGAAGGTAACGTGAAGGAGCATCTGATGGACTGGGTGTGGGCTTGAATTAGGGTAATTCTGCGCATGCGCGAAGGTCGAAAGGTATGAAAATAGCCTTTTTGGAGCTAGGAGAGCCCCTAATGGTCCAATGGGGTCGAGTAAGGTATCAAATTGAAGGTGAGATGAAAGGGCATCTAATAGACTGAGTGTGGGTTGAAATAATCCTTTTTTTTTCAATTTTTTTTTTCAAAAATTTAAAAAAAGAATGAACTCTAAGCATTTTTTTAATTTTCTACTATTTTTATTAACACAGAATGAACGTATTCACAAGGGTATTGAATTTTAATATAATTATATCTGAGTATTGAATTTTTTAATACAATTAACAGTAAAAAAAAAAAAAAACTCTGTGAATTTTAAATACAATTATACGCTCTCCAGATCAATAAATGTGTATGGTAAATGTTTTTTCAACACTTGTTCTGTTCAATAGTTCTCCAACAAGACTTGTTTGAATTCATCCTCATCTTTGTGGCCCTGGTAACAGTAGAGGTACGTAATAAGGTCTTCACGTGGAATTTTGGAAGGACAAGCTGCTTCTACTGCGCGGGCAATTTGCCTCGCCGTCACGGTCTGTAGTGCCTCAGTGATCTGTGCGCATGAGGGTACGCTAGTGTCCTGGGGAATTTGAGGTCTGATCAGATCCAGGACTGTATCGATGTACTTCTGAGAAATATAGTGAGACACCTGGTGGGCCACAATTGAACCAATTGTACTGGCGACTCTCTGCAACTCCCGCCACGCCGTTAATTTCAAAGTGACACCCTGAGGGCAAGCCACCAGCTCTTGCGTATCTAACCGCTTTCGCCATTTTCGAATATGCACCAGGAGCTGGTCGTTGGAATAGGCACAACTCACATAGATGTCGTCTCCCACAGGAAATTTCGCTTCGTCACTCCCCTGGTCACGAATAACCTCATCGATGGCGTAATTAAAGGTCTCCAGTTTTTGCCAGGAAGCGTACGTCAAGGCAATATGCTTACCGGGTCTGTCGTTAAAGCCCGCTGCATTAAAATGCACTTCTTCATCTTTCACACTCACTGTTAAATAGGGTGAAAGCTCCCAAATGTCCCCTTGGGCTGCCTGATAAGCTGCCTGGATAAGGTTGTTGATCTCCTGAACAGACATAGGAAGTTCTACCTCTTGTTTCACTTGCTGGTTCTCAACCACAGGTATTTCTAACGGTGTTAGTCGAGAGCGTTTGGGTCGTCCAGCACGTTTAGCAGGTGTAGTACTCTCTGGGCTAGTAGTGGTGTGCGTACGTTTGGTAGCTGTACGCTCTTCGGTCGTATCCATTCGAATCACTAAGATATCATCATCTTCATCTGGTATAACGTCGTGGGCTTCAAGTAGCTCTGCTAATTCTTCATTTTCCGTCTTCTTCAGCGCCTCCACGAAGGCTAGAAATGCATAAGGACCACGGCGCAGTAAACCGTCGATGAGTTTTCTGTTTTGTCCTGAAGGGGTCTTCTCCGCCATGATATCTTCGACACCCTGTTTCAGGAGTATGTTATCGGCCATAAGCACATCACATAATACCCCCACATGCCGCATCTCATCAATCAGGCGAACACGGTTCTTTCGAAGCGTCACTAGGTCGGCTGACTCCATAACTATGGGCTCAGGCTGATGAGTAACTGCTACGGTGTAAAAGTCTGGTGAAATTGCACTGGTAAAAGTGAAAAAAGTCAAGGATTCTCCACAGCTCATACAAGTAAGCAAGCAGGCTGGATGGCTGGCTGGCTAGAGGTGAAGCAGACTAGAGGTGAAACTGGCAAGCAGGCAGGCAGGCTCGTCAGGTCAGGTAAGTCCGAGTGAAATACACCCTACCCTAAAAATCGCCACTCCTTTTATACGTTTTTCTACCCACCTCTCACCACACGACACAAAAAACGACCGCCATCTTGGACCCATCCATCTTGGTAACACCTCCTACCATACACGACACAAAAACTGGCCGCCATCTTGCACCCATCCATCTTGGTCACACCTCCTACCACACACGACACAAAAACTGGCCGCCATCTTGCACCCACACCATCTTGGTCCCACCTACCACACACGACACAAAAACTGGCCGCCATCTTGGACCCACACCATCTTGGTAACACCTCCTACCACACACGACACAAAAACTGGCCGCCATCTTGAACCCACACAATCTTGGTAACACTTCCTACCACACACGACACAAAAACTGGCCGCCATCTTGGACCCACACCATCTTGGTCACACCTCCTACCACACACGACACAAAAACTGGCCGCCATCTTGAACCCACATGGTAACACCTCCTACCACACACGACACAAAAACTGGCCGCCATCTTGGACCCACACCATCTTCGTCACACCTCCTACCACACACGACACAAAAACTGGCCGCCATCTTGGACCCACACCATCTGGGTCACACCTCCTACCACACACGACACAAAAACTGGCCGCCATCTTGGACCCACACCATCTTCGTCCCACCTCCTATCACACACGACACAAAAACTGGCCGCCATCTTGGACCCACACCACACACGACACAAAAACTGGCCGTCATCTTGGTCCCACCTCACACCACACATCACTCACGCATGCGCACACGCCCCATTGTGACGTCACACCAAGTTCTGCGCATGCGCAGTGAGGCACTACTGACTCAATTTACTTGCTACCTACTACTAGTTACCAGAAACAAAGAGGAGTGGTCGAGGGAGTGAAATTTCCCACTATATATCTTAGGACCAGGATCTACCAGAAAATATAAAAAAAACATAAAGAAATATGTCCGCTCTGGTTATGTCACAGTGACATATACTAAAACTGTATATGTGTTCTATCATGTGGTTAGACTTTTTTTTTAATAATGCTATTTTCTCTACAACAAATACATAATGTATTAGGAAATAATTTCGCATAGTGGAATAAAATAATTCTCTTGAAAATACTGGTACACATGCGGCTAGGCGGCGCGCGCCATATCTATAGGCAATGTTTTGTCGTACTTGCTCTATGTTTGAGTCAAACTGATCTCTGGTCAAACGTCCACAGTGCTGATGAGTATGATGAGTAGGGGTCGAAATATTCTCTACCGAATAAAAACAGATTTCGCCAGCAAAGATCCGCATGCATCAGGAACGCGGCCAAAACCCTCAGGGTGTAATGATGCATAAAATAAAGATACTCGATATAAAAATATCTCACTAAATATACTGGTACACCAAAGACTAGAATATATATACACAAATTTTTAGTAAACAAGGTTTAATGAAAGCTCGTGTGAAACACGTGAGAAGAGCATTTCCTCCGAATACATGTTTTGATGAGTATGATGAGTACGGGTCGACTTCTTCTTTACGGAATCAAAATATTGGGAAGATTTGGGAAGCTTTCTTCAATAGATGTACAAATATTGATGAGGCTGGTGTAAGATTTACAGATATATTTATTGACATTACGTGATAGACTAAAGAAGGCATCCGTGAGATCTGGGAAACTTGCTGACTGGAACAAGTAGAAAACTGCAAGAAATAAAGTTAACAGTATGAACAAATACGCTCAGCTGAACTACTTTAATAACCTTGAAAACACACTTGAAATGTCCAAAACAAATGAGCCAAAATTCTACTGGAAAAGATTGAAAACCTTCATGAATGGCACATCTGCAGCAGATATACCACCACTGAAATACCAGAATAGTACAGGAGAAAATGTGATGTGCTTCACTAATTTCGAAAAAGCAAATGCATTGAACGATTACTTCTCTTCGGTATCCACAATTGATGACATTGCGACTGCTTTACCATCTTTTTCATATAAGTGTGATAATCGACTTGACACTTTGCTCATTACAGAAGAAGAAATATTCAATATTATCCAGAACATTGACGCTAACAAAGCAGTGGGGCAAGATAAAATCAGTCACAGAATGTTGAAGGGGTGGGTCGATCAGTTAGCATCCCATTGAAACATTTATTTAATAAGTCACTGTCAAGTAAAAAGGTTTCTGACTGCTGGAAAAGTGCCAAAGTATTGCCAATTCTCAACAAAAACAATAGACATCAACCAAGTAATTATCGACCAATCTCCTTGCTTAGCTGTGTGGGGAAAATAATGGAACGTATTGTGTTAAAAAATGTACATAACCATTTTCACTCGAATAGACTATTCTATAAATTTCAACCAGGATTTCTTCCTGGTCACTCTACTGTCTTCCAACTTATCGAAATATATCATAGTCTATGTGAATCAATGGACGAAGGTGTACATTCATACGTCGTGGTTTTTTGTGATATATCAAAGGCATTTGATACTGTCTGGCATAATGGCCTACTCTTTAAACTACAACAATATGGCATAGAGGGTGCAGTACTCGAATGGCTTTGAAGTTATCTTAGTGGCAGATCCCAGAGTGTATCTGTTGAGAATACGTCTTCAAATATTCGTACCACTAATGCTGGAGTACCTCAAGGCTCGGTATTATGTCCCCTGTTATTCCTTATACATATTAATGATATAGCGGACAAAATTACAAGTATCACCCGACTTTTCGCTGACGACTCGTCTCTGCATTGCAAATCTGTAGACATTACCGAAAGTGAACGGACTATGAATCATGACATGAAAGTCTTACTCGAATGGTTCAAGCAATGGCTCTTACAGTTTAACGCCCTCACAACAATTTTACTCTTATTCAGTAATAGAAATTGGCTAAACCTACCTGAACATTTTTTGACGGAACTTCACTACAAGTATCAAATTTCCATCGACACCTGGGTGTATTCTTCCAAGATGATTGTAAATGGGGAACTCATATCGATCATATTATTGAAACAGCCACTAAGCGAATTGGATTAATGCGAAAACTTAAGCACAAGCTTAGCAGAAATGCTTTAGCACAGAGGTCTATCTGAGCTTTGTGAGACCAATCATGGAATATGCCTCGGTTGTTTGGGACGGCCCATTAACCGATTCAGAAAAATTAGAAAAAATCCTATTATCCGCCAGGCGAATCGTTACTGGCCTGCCAATGTTCGCAAGAAGAGAGGCAATCTATTCCGAAACTGGATGAAAAACATTGAAAGTTGGAAGGCAAAAAAATGAAAATGAAAATTATGCAAAAAAAATTATAACGACGAGGCTCCGGAATATGTTTGCAATTTGATCACGCCCTTAGTTGGGGAGGTGACGCCTTTTAACCTGAGAAATAATCTTAGCTACGTGATCCCCAGAACCAGACTCAACATCTTTAAAAAGTCTTTCATCGCTTCAACTATACAACTTTGGAGCAGTACTGATACTGAAACAAGAAATAGAGCTGAAGGTAGACAACTTAAATCTGTTCCGAAATACTATTCTGTGGGAACTAGAAAACTCAATATAATACAAACACAGATGAGACAGATCTGCAGCCAATTAAACTCTGATTTGTCTCGGTTTAATATGGTCGCTAATGCGGGCTGTGAATGTGGAGACCGCTCAGAGGATGCCCAACATTTTTTCTTCGATTGTCACAAATATCAAGAAATTAGGGATGTAATGGTTGATAACCTATCAACTCCAATTTCTACCCGGGACATAGGTTGGGGGAACGATTCATTGTCGCCTGAAATCAATGTTAAAATTTACCAAGCCGCTCAAAAATTCATAGGAGATAGTGGAAGATTTGACTGAGTTGATCACGGATACTACGGCATACCACCCCCATCACCTCTTTCATCTCCATTTTTTCTTCTACCAGAAACACCATTTACAGTGCAACATGTACCGGTAAACCCCTACAAGTCTAATATTATTTATCTATTTGTATACTATTTTATACATAAACTATCCAGCTGCCTAATTATTGCTATGTAGGGAGAGCGGTTCATAAGTTGCAATAACTTGTCCACAATCCCACTGCCTATTAAGGACAACAAAATAAGTTTAAAACAAACAGATGGGAGCATACACTCCTGGGGGATTAGCGATCGGGAATCATCCCTAGTAGTACTGCCTCTGAGAAGGGATTTCTTTACCAATGGGTGAAACCCAGTGTGAGGCAACACCAACTTGATTTTGTGTTTCACGGGCCTGCAGACGTTTACAAATTGAATATCAGAACAGAAATAAAACCTCAAATTGCCACTTATTTTTAGAGATAAAGATTTCAACCATTTTTTATTGGGGCTGTAGTATTCTATCTGAAACAATGCCGGCAAATAAAAATGCCACACAACAAAAATCACGAAAATTTTTCACTGGAAGTCAACGAATTTTTGTTGTTGTAAAATGTTGAAAATAGTGCTTCGGCAATAACGACATTCACCATAAATCGGGAACCTTCATTGGTGTGGTCGATCACTGTGTCATGGTACTCATATTCCGTGGCAAGTCAGAGCTTAGAAATGGTGGATGTTTCACCAGCTCGGCTGATGCGGCATGATTTGAAGTTACTGTTGAAGTATGAGGCTGTTGCAACACACGCACACTTTGGTAGATTGGCCTGGGAGACCACAGCCGCAACGATGATGATGATGATGATGAGTTCATGTTACATCATAATATATAGTATATAACTTTGGAGAAAATAGGATTTCTAGTCAGTCACCAACTGCACACGTATTATGAATTTGGAGAGCCTCTCTTCACTCCTTTACAAATTATTGCTAATGCTAAATTTAAACTTGATAAAACCGGTGAAGGTGAGTCATGTTCATTAGGCTACCGATCCATCATCGGCTGCATATGTGGTATGAGAAGAGAGATTCAAATAAATTCTGGGCATCTCCACATAAAAAAAATGAGCATTAACCGTGTGATAATTCGTGATTTTACCCATTGACAAAATTGGCCAGAATGCATCTTCAGACATATGGAAGATTAAAGAAATGTAATTGAGATAGCCATACCAATGAACAGGATCAAATTATTCTATCAGTGTTGGAGAGAGAAGTAGCAGTGATTCTGGATAGGAAGTGTTTAATTTGTTGATATAAGCAGTCTATTACTCCCCTTATGTAAAGAGCATTATGCAATAAGTCAACCACTTCAGATTTTATTATCTGCATGGTCAACATACAGGAATACAATATGCAGGCCTGCAAGGTACAGGGAAATATCAGTGTTACATTCCTTGCAATTCTCTATATGGTATCATATCAGACTGATGCCAGCATATGTTCCCTGATTGCATTTTAGTTAAGAGTGTAAGCAGGGTCTGTTGTAACATAGATTTTGATATAATTAGCTGTCAATAGCACCACTGCTACGTCTATGCCAGCGTTATCAGCACCAACGTCCTTTCTATCTATTTTTAAACCTAATGTTGATCAAATTATGAATTACGTGTATGGGAGGTAGCCCTAAAACTACCTAAAGTCAATCCCACTCAATATTTTGGGGTAAAAATGTGGCAGACCCAGACATTCTGAGTCATTTTCGATTCTTACCCCAAAAATTGGCTCGAAAGGAATCAAAGATTTTGTGTTAAAATCAAATTTGACCCATTTCATGGGGGCCCATCAAGTCTATAACCAAAATTATTAAGCCAGAGTGACTCAATCTTTTCAACAGTTTCGCCCCCGTTAATAGCGATGGTTTTGGGATTTTATCATATCTCAAATTCTCCACACACGCAGTCCTTTAATCCTACTCTTCACTCATATATGGGCTTCGTTTGTTATCTCCGTAACGGCAACGTCATCCACGCCACGTTGAATGCCACATACGTCACACAAATGTGATGTAGATGACCGTGATGTAGATGACGCTGAGAAGATGATTTGGCTCTTCCGTTCAGAATATTGGTATACTCAGCCTGGGACATTCAGTAAATATGGAGGATGGAGTCCGTATCTAACCTATAGATATAGATAACAGAACTAACACAGATTTCCACTGAGGTAATATCCGTTCGTAGATGACACAGAATAAACATACTCCCTTGGTGTCGGTCAATCTCAGCCCAAAACTAGTGAAATGTGGAATATACATATACATGTGGAATATACAACAAATATTCATATTCTTGACAATAAAATGAACAAGACATGCCACTTTTAATGTGTTTTCCATACATCGACAGTTTCAGGGAATGCGATATGGGACATGTATATTTGTTGGTACAAAGAATCTTAAACTACTCAGAAAATATGCAAACAAAGTCTTTTTTATTTGTTAATCGGTAGACGATCATTATTATCCTTAAATTAGACAGGTCCCAGCCAAGAAAAAACTAACATTTTTTCCGGTCAAAGTTTTCTTAGTGGTTCCATCATCCTTGACTTATGACCTTTCAATTTAGCTCAGGGGCCACCCTGGATTTGGCCTCAAATCCAATATGGCGGCCAAAGTCCAAAATGGCCGCCAATACCCATAGAAGCTCACAATTTCCTGCTCGAAAATCGATTTTCTAACCACAAACTAGGTTTTTTTCTAGTCCTACGTAGGGTATGAATAATTATTTAATTTTGGAATGATTTGTAATTGGTCTGAAAATTCAATATGTCCGTCAAAATCCAAAATGGCGGCCAATGTCCATTGAATCACACATTTTCCTGCCCTAATATGTAGAGATGGACCATCCTTGAGTCCGAATGCGTCCTGTGGGGTGTCATCTTGTAGCTCTCGGGGTGTAGACCCCGATTTGATGGATATCCATGTCATCTGTGACGTCATCGGTGACGTCATCAGTACGAGTAGTAGCGAAAGCGGGCATTTTGGGGGGTGCGTGGGGGTGTGTTTGGGGTAAAGATGGATCATCCTTGGTCCGAATGTGTCGTGTGGGTGTCATGTTGTAGCTCTCGGGGTGTAGACCACGACTCGAGGTTTTTCCATGTCATCTGTGACGTCATCGGTGAAGTCATCAGTACGAGTAGTAGCGAAAGCGGGAGTTTCGGATGTGCAATGGAGTGCGTTTGGAGTAGACGACATTTTTTCCCATCCAGTTACCTGATAGAGTTACCTGTGAGTGTGAATGTATGCGCGCGAGTGAGTGGGATCCGACTGGACTAATGTGTCGTCTGTTTTCATCATTTTGCGCATGCGCAGTCTGGCCGTAGTATAGAAAGCAGGCATTTTGGGGATTCGGGGATGTTTGTTGAGTGATTGAGGGACCATCCCTGTCAAATGGACTGTGTGGGGTATGAGTGTGAAGCTCTCGTGGGTCCAACTGGCTTGTTCTCATTTTAAGTCGCGCCAATCTGCGCATGCGTAGCTGGGGTGTAGTAAGTAAGGTGGTCATTTTGGGAGGTGCATGGGGGTCTGTTGAGTTATGAGGGACCATTCTTGGTACGAATGCCTCATGTGAGGTGTTAAAGTGAAGCTTTCGTGATGTAGACCATGACTTGAGGGGTGTCCCTGTCATCTGTGACGTCATTCTTGAAGGCATCAGTAGGAGTAGTAGCCAAAGTGGGAATTTTAGTGTTGTGAATTATGGCGTTTGGGGTAGAGAGGGATCATGTTTTGTCCAAATGGCCCAGTTGGGGTGTCCTAGTGAGGCTTTCGTGGGGAAGAGTCAGACTGGCATATTTTTTATTGAAAGTCGCGCCAATCTGAACATGCGCAGTTTTGGCGTAGTAAGAAAAGTGCTCATTCGGGAGGTGCGTGTGGATGTGTTTGAGCGATTGAGAGACCATTCTTGGTCCGAATGCGTCGCGTGAGGTGTCAAAGCAAAGCTTTCATGGTGTGGACCACGACTTGAGGGATATGCGGGTCATCTGTGACGTCATTGCTGATGTTCTCAGTAGGAGTTGTAGCAAAAGTAGATATTTTTGGGATGTAAAGGACGGTGATTGGGGTAGAAATGGACCATCCGTGGTCGGAATGCTTCGTTTGAGGAATCATCTTGTAGCAACACCCACCAACGACAAGCTCAACAATTCAACGCCCTGGTGAACAAGCCCTGAAGCTCTGCGTGCTCATACGTAGCTCTAAGGGTGTAGTCCGTGATAAGTAGGCCTACTATTCTGATCGGCTGGTCCAAAAGTAGAGCAACAACAAGAAGAACATTATCTTCTTATCCCCTCCATCCACGCTAAGGGAACCGCTATGAGTGTGTTTACAATTCACTTATGTTATCGTCCGTGTATTCAGAAGTGCATTGTTCTGATCTCAGAATGATGAGGGACACGAGTTAATCCCTATAGGTACAGACACCACCACACACCACTATTACCACCCCTACACACCAGTTCTACCACCCCCACACACTATCGTACACCAACACCACTACCACCGGGCGGTGACGCCCGTCAACGCCCGGTGGTGGTGGTAGCTCTCATGTGCCAGATCTCTTGGATGGGAGCTCTTGGAGCTCAGAGCTCGGAAGTGACGTCATCACATGCATGTGCGTGTACCTGTGGTGCACCCTGTACCCTATAGCCATTGAGGTATAGGGTACACCAGGCTGCGGGTGCGGTGCGGTGTGTGGTGGTGTCTGTACATATAGGGATTAACTCGTTTCCCTCATCATTCTGAGATCAGAACAATGAACTTCTGAATATACACGGAGAATAGCATAAGTGAATTGTAAACACACACATAGTGGTTCCCTTAGCGTGGATGTGCTGTGATGGACGGGCTAATAAAAGGATTGACCTGTAATCATTGATGTTGTTGTTGTTGCTCTTCTTTTGGACTAACCAATCAGAATAGTACTTATCACGGACTACACCCGTAGAACTACGCATAGGCGCGCAGGGCGTCAGGGCTAATTCACCAGGGCGTTGAAGCATTGAGTTTGTCGTTGGTGCGTGTTGCTACAAGATGACACCTCACACGAAGCATTCGGACCACGGATGATCCATTTCTACCTCAAACACCGTCCTTTATACCTCAACAATATATACTCTGGCTATAACTCCTACTGAGGAGATCAGCAATGACGTCACAGATGACCCGCATATCCCTCAAGTCGTGGTCCGCACCATGAAAGCTTTGCTTTGACACCTCAGGCGATGGTCCCTCAATCGCTCAAACACACCCCCCACGCACCTCCAGAATGACCACTTTACTTACCATACCACAACTGCGCATGTTCAGATTGGCGCGTCTTTCAATAAAAAACATGCCAGTCTGACTCTACCACACGAAAGCTTCACTGGGACACCCCAACCGCGCCATTTGGATCAAACATGGTCCCTCTCTACCCCAAACACCATAATTCACAAACCCAAAATTCCAACTTTGGCTACTACTCCTACTGATGCCTTCAAGAATGACGTCACAGATGACAGGGACACCCCTCAAGTCATGGTCTACATCACGAAGCTTTACTTTGACACCTCACACGAGGCATCCGGACCAAGAATGGTCCCTCACCACTCAACAGACCCACACGCATCTCCCAAATTGACCACTTTACTTACTACACCCCAACTGTGCATGCGCAGTTGACCAGGGATGGTCCCTCAATCACTCAACAAACCTTCACGAATCCCCAAAATGCCTGCTTTCTATACTACGGCCAGACTGCGCATGCGCGAAATGATGAAAACAGACCATACATTAGTCCAGTCGGATCCCACTCACTCGCGCGCATACACTCACAGGTAGCTCTATCAGGTAGCTGGATGGAAAAAATGCCGTCATCTACTACAGACGCACTTCATTGCACCTCCGAAACTCTCCCTTTCGCTACTACTCGTATTGATGACTTCACCGATGACGTCACAAATGACATGGAAAAACCTCATGTCGTGGTCTACACCCTGAGAACTACAACATGACACCCTACACGACACATTCGGACCAAGGATGGTCCATCTTTACCCCAAACACACCCCCACAATGCCCGCTTTCGCTACTACTCGTACTGATGACGTCACAGATGACATGGATATCCATCAAATCGGGGTCTACACCCCCGAGCGCTACAAGATGACACCCCACAGGACGCATTCGGACCAAGGACTGTCCATCTCTACATATTAGGGCAGGAAAATGTGTGATTCAATGGACATTGGCCGCCATATTGGACTTTGACGGTCATATTGAATTTTCAGACCAATTACAAATCATTCCAAAATTAAATAATTATTCATACCCTACGTAGGACTAGAAAAAAATCTAGTTTGTGGTTAGAAAATTGATTTTCGAGCAGGGAATTGTGAGCTTCTATGGGTATTGGCGGCCATTTTGGATTTTGGCCGCCATATTGGATTTGAGGCCAAATCCAGGTTGGCCCGTCAGCTAAATTGAAAGGTCATAAGTCAAGGATGACGAAACCGCTGAGAAAACTTTGACCGGAAAAAAAGTACGTTTTTTCTTGGCTGGGACCTATCTAAATTAACAATATACGATGACCACAAAAATTAAAGGCCGCCTAATACAAAGATTTATAGCTGTTTGGCACGGGGACATGAAAACTGGACTTTACTATAGAATGACCTAGGCACGAATGTATGTGGCTTGAACGCAATCACAAGTTACATCCCGTGACAAGATATATGAAGGGCCGTTCGCGCCATAAACGCATCCTTTAAACATTTTAATTTCTTAAAGGTTTAAAAATTGTAAAGCCTTAAAAAGTTTAAACGTTTAAACTTGAACCAACCAATCAGATGTTATGAAGTGACATTTTCCTGTTAAAAAACCAAACGTTTCCAGTTGTAAATTCGCGACTTCAGACGTTTCCTGTCAAAAGAAAAATTCGGCCTTTAAAAGGTTCACGGTTAAAAGGATAACGTTTCCGGTTGTGATCGTCCAATCAGATTTTTTATTTGGGTCGCGTGTATTCCAACATCTACATCAACAAATCTCCACTGGCAAACGTTTCCGGTATGTAGTGTATTTTAACCAATGAAAACCGTTCTTACAAATTAGGTTTTGCAGAATATCTTTGGTACCGAGACAATTTGCACAGGACATGATGCACGGTGGGCATGAGGAATACAATATGCGCGAATATTTGTAATGGTTATTTTGATTGGTTCAAACAGACTACACAGCGGAAACGTTTTGCCAGTGACTGGACGAAACGTTTAAAAGTCTAGAAAATTACTACTGGAAACGTTTGCGTTTTGACAGGAAACGTCTAAAGTATTGGACGTTACAATGGCAAATGTTTGCTTTTGGACAGGAAAGGTCTTCCAAATGTCAATTCATGACATCTGATTGGTTGGTGCAAGTTAAACGTTTAAATTTATTAAACGTTTGGATTTATGGCAACATAATGCAGTTGAACATACCAAAGAAAGGCAGTCCCAGGATAAAAGTAACTCCGAAAATGGAAGCCGAAATATAGAATATCATATCACAATGACTCAAATTTTCGGAGTTACTTTTGTCGTAGTTTATGTGAAATTGATCTGTGGGAACAATGAAAAGTAGTCCTATAATGAGGGAAGTTGCACACATTACGCTAACCATGTGTTACCCAATTAATTTCCGTCCAATTAGATACTATAGTAGGTGCTCATCCAACCTTGACTCAATCAAAATAGCTGAATTTTGCTCTTTATCTTGATACATAATTCCTCCATTACGTCCGCTCGGATTCCAGATGAACACCATGACCAGCATGTTAATTTAACCAGCATAAAGAAAGCATTATGATACCTTCTCTAACATGGTATTGTTGGTGTTGCGTTGAAACTGCAAACTGATCTGTTGAGAATTCGATGGAAAAAGAAGACAGTGGAATGAAGTCTAGGCCTAAATACCCACAGGGGATTAAGGTCAGTTTGTACAGAACATACATGTACCTAGGGGTAAATAAGAGAGATTATACCTAGGGGTAAATAGGGATTGATTTAGTGTTATGAGTGAGAAGGGTTGGACATCAAGGTTGATGATGGTTATGTCACAAGTTAGGATAAGACAAGACATGTATTACACTTTCTGGATATCCCACAGGTTGACTGGTGGAGTACAAGATAGGAAAAGATTATAAGATATGTTACAGCTTGCTCTTGTGAGAAAAGCAAACAGTGGCCTGCAAAGGTGATAATGAGACAATGGTGGCCAGGTTGGCTGCTATGGTAGAGCATCTCTCACATATACACCTAACCAGCTAAACTGTGTAATTTTCTCAGCAGAGTCCAAGCTTTGATAAAGTGACGATACCAGTCTGCCATACTTTAGAGCCTATTAATCTCATATTTTGTGGGAAAACAATGAACAGAGTAATAACTAATACAGATAAGGGATCAAATATATGCCAAGTGACTATAAGTGACTAAATATAGACATACAAATGCCTTTCAACCACTAAGGATCCCCAAAACTCATCTCTGTGGAACTACTTTCATGCAGCATAAGGCTATCCCGTGAGTCAGTTTGCACTTCTGTCCATTTCCCTACAGCATTCTAAAGAGCCTCTGGCTAACGCCAGATCTCAAAAAGTCGTTCAGGCGAAATAGTGAGAGAAAGATTTCCCTATGCTCTGACTAAAGCGTCACCTAATGGTGAACAGAGGCTATCAAAACACAATCAGACAAAGGTGATGGTACGATAAGGCGGTATTTTGGCCTATACGTGATGCGTTTGAAATCGAAAAAATAAAATGTCCTAAAAATACTTAGGTTTTGATGTAGCGGCAAGAGAAAATATACACGATATATGAAAATTTTAGTGCGATTGCGTTATGATTATAGTTATCATATGAAACTGAAATCCACAGCTTGTGCTATTCTGTGAAAAAAGGATCTAAATCGAGTCCTTCATACACGCATTTGGACAGGAAGGACCCCTTGGACCAGCACGTCATTTAACCTGGTGTTTTGTGCTAACATTATATTCCCACTGCTGGAAGATCTTTTTGGTCCAAGGGGTCCTTCATGCTAAAAAAATTAAAAGTTATGATTCATAACGTTTGAAGTTTTCGTAAGTAGATTAAATTGACAAAATAGCCTGTTACAGTTGTTCGTATGTCGTGGTGTAGTGGATATGCACGTTGGATCACAAGCGCTTCGAAATTTTCTTTTACCGGGTTCCCAGGAGGTCAACATGTGTGACGTCGACAAGTTATTTCAGTCTTTCTCATTTTTTGTAAAAAAAATTGCAGTCAGTATTCCTGAATTAAGATTTTAGCCTATCATTATGGATCAATTAAAAGTAAAATAAATATAGTTTACCGATGACACGATACCGTGTGGACATTATGGGACAGTCAAACGTTGAAATCGAACGTCAGTCTCTACCAGTTACAACGGCAATAGATTCGCCTAAATTGTGTATTTATTCTCCAATATGTGCATGTAAAATCTACTGCAACGTGGTGAAATAGTAACGTCTCGGCACCGAACATATATGAAGCTATCATGGATCGCCGTAACATTCAGTCCGTTGATTGACAGTTGCCGCCGTCGACAAGTTGTACAATGCATTGTGATTGACAGATGGAGAGAAGAAATGTACATTCCCATGAGTCGCCTGGCTGTGGGAAAAACCCCGCCTTACAATACCATCTCCTTTCCCCGACCTATGGAGTTAGCACACAAAGTCTGACTCGAAAATATTTAACGGTTTCAGAAATGTTCACGTTGAAAGTCGCGGCGGTGTCGGATCCGGCGGAGCCGTTTCTCATGAAAACATTAACACCATCCACTTTGTGAAAATGCCTCCTTTAACGAATAACTAAAGAACAGTATAACAAGTTACCTGGTCATTTATGGAACTTATTTCTATGGAACTAATACAGCGAAGGGTGATATCGGAATCAGTTACCTTTCTTATGTATGACCCTTCATAGCAAAGCAATACGGAAAAATATATACGACGATCGTATAAAATTTCACCATGTCTTCTCTCTGTTATATTTATGACCAGTGTGAATTATCTTTTTTTTTTTCAAAGATACTTAACCCTCATTTATCAAATTTCATAATGAGCATCCGGTTGGACATTCACCACTGTGAGCTATCCATGTTCGGTCCGATGGCCTTTCATTATACAGCTATCCTGACACACTGACCATCAATATGTATTTTCATCAGTGAAACTTTTCACTACATGCCGGTGTGGATATAATCGTCAGCCATATGGCTTTTGAGTATTGATGGCTATCTATATGACGGAATGATTTCTCTCGTATCTTTTT
>JAVTVY010048584.1:0-24142 GCA_036873755.1 Hanleya hanleyi | reverse complement strand
TGTTTTTCAGCAATATGTGTAATCTAATATGGCCGCCGTCACCCATATTGGATTTTAAGCAGTTGGATCTTGTCCGGACAATAACTCGAGAACGATTCAACCGATCTACTTCATACCTGGGGTGTGCCTTGACATTGTTGAGAGGAGGATTAGGATTGTTTTTCAAGGATGTGCTTAATCCAAAATGGCCACCATCAGCCATACTGGATTTCATTTGATTTTAGTTTGATTTTGTCCGGACAATAGCTGGAGTACGATTCAACTGATCTACTTCAAACTTGGGGAGTCCCTCGACCTTGGTGAGATCCCGTTTAGGATTGTGTTTCATGAACGAGCATAATCCAATGTGGCTGCCATCTACCAGTGATATTGGATTATGTTGCATTTTAAGCAGTTGCATCTTGTCTGGACAACAACTCTAGAATAATTCAACTGATCCACTTCAAACTTGCAATTTGGCTTGACTTTGGTGAGAGGACAGTTGGCATTGCTTTTCAGTTACCTGTGTAATCCAAGATGGCCACCATCAGTCATCTTAGATTTTCAGCATTTATATCTTGTCTGGAAATAGCTCTAGAACGATTCAACCAATCTACTTCAAACATGGAGAGTGCATGGACATTGATGAGAGGAGAGTTGGTATTATGTTTTATGGATGTGCATAATCCAATATGGGTGCCATCTGCTATATTAGATTATGTTAAGCTCATCAGCGATATCTCCATTTTCAAATCGTATTCTTCATCAATGATATGAGATATCAAGCAGCAGCGCCAGTAAACCACCATAACTGGTGCTGCTAGCGGGGGACATGGACCTCTATGATCCATTTTCCCTGCAGATATGTGGATGCCTTGTCACTTTTTATACCCCTGTACATAGTTGGGGGTATACTGGATTCCGATTGTCCGTCCGTGTGTCAGCTTATCCATCCGTTCATCTGTCCCAGTTGTGGCTTGGGTTTGCATTTCGCATGCCATAACTCTACACTCATAAAAACATCTTGGTCTAGACTGTTAAGGGGCTGAGGAGTTGTAGCACCTCTGGTGCCTCATGTTGTGGTTTCCTTGGTAACATAGCAGGAAATATCCTTATAACTACGTTAACACTTGAAACCAAACCATTGCAGCTAGAGACTTCAAATTTGGTATACTGTACTAGAGTTTGCCAAAGCACACGCCTATTGAAATTGGGTTCATTTCGATGATTTGTGTGGTTTCCATGGCAACAAAATGGAAAAGTATCCTTATAACGAAGTTAACGCTCTAGAAGATGAACTGTTGCAGCCAGAGTCTTCAAATTTGGTATACAGCAATGGATATAGAATCATAAGCTTATCGACATTGTGTACTTCATTATAACAGAAATTATTCGCCGTATACAACAATGTTATATCTACACATAAACACTTATCTTGAGTTGAACTGTGAACTCATTTTACGTATGTTATAAAGTTTTATCCTACTAATGAATAGTTACAATGTACAGCATATTCATGTAATGTATAAGCATGTACATGTAGTAACTGTTCTTTTTTGTTTTGTTTTTTTTTGGGGGGGAGGGGGGGGGGCCGGGGTATGTCAGATACACAGACTTTGACATAGAACTTAGAAATGTGTATTATGTATTGTCTGTAGTGTAGTGTACACATACCCAATCATTTAATTCTGCATTCTAAGTTCTCGTTGCTACAGGTACCATTGTTCTACACAGTATGATTACACTGATTTAGCATGAGGAGTGTTAGCCTACTTTCCTAATGAGGGGTTTCGTTACATTTCACACACAAAAAAGTTGATGGTAAATTCCCCTACATAACAGTCTTATATTGAAGTACTACTTGAAAAAAAGAGCATATCCAAGAAATCAATATTTTGAACATGTAATTTGTTTTATAAATCATTTTTGTGTGAATGAGAGAATCTAAGAAAATGATTTCAATATGGTTTTAGGGTTCGGTCAAAAATTATGTCCACATGAACATTCAATTTCTTTGCTTTTATTTTTATCTCTTGCATTACTGATTGAAATTAGCCACGAAAAATGGGCCCTTCTCCTTACCAATTTTGGGCAGTAGATAGAAGTACCATAATCACATGTTTAAACAAGAGTTCAATTGAAGCCAAAATACGCCCGTAACAAAAATACAGTCGATAAACAACATTTTTATCTCTTGAATTTTGCTATAGACAAAGGTTAACCATACAAATGAACATGCCTGGACTGTATGTTGTTTGTATTGTTGCAATTGTCATAATACTGCACATGTATAAGCCATCATTGTTGTATAAGTGGTGTAGGCAGGTTTGGAAAACAGGTGGGGGGGGGGGGAAGTATTTGTAGGAGCAAGTAGAACTCCAGTTATTCTTACTCTGCGGGGGTGCATATTCCCCCACTCCCGGTTATGCGTTTATGTATGTATCAGTAACTTTAAAACAAAATTGGGTCGAAATGACAGTAGGTGCCAAATACAAGGATTTCAGACTAAAATCAAGGGGAGTAACTAAAGAAAACGTCGAATCAGCTCAAAAACAGTTCGTGCACATCTACACATGGTACCTATCATATGTACCAAATTGCAAAAGAATTCATCGAAAAGTCTGAGACAGTATGTGGCAAATAAAAGATTTCAGACCAAAATCAAGGGGAGTAACTCAAGAAACTGTCGAATCAACTCGAAAAAAGTTTGTGCACATGTGCACTTGGCACCAATCATGTGTACTTAATTTCAAAAGAATGCAATGAAACCACTAGGACGAGTTTCGTTCATGAGGACTAGGTGCCAGACTAAAATCAAGGGCGGATAACTCGAGAAAACGTTGAATTGGTTCAAAAAAAGTTCATGCACAAGAATCCATTGAAAACTGGGACGAGTTGCGTTGACAAAGACTAGGTGCAAAAAAAAGGATTTCAGACCAAAATCAACTAAGTAACTCAAGAAAACGTCGAATCGGGCCGAAAAAGTTTGTGGACATCTACACATGGTACCGATCATGTATACCAAGTTTCAGAAGAATCCATTGAAAAATCTGGGACGAGTTGCGTTGACGAAGACAGTAGGTGCCAAATACAAGGATTTCAGACCAAAATCAAGGGGAGTAACTCAAGAAAACATCGAATCAGGCCGAAAAAAAGTGTGTGCACATCTACACATGATACCGATCATGTGCACCAAATATCAAAAGAATCCACTGAAAACTCTAGAGGACGAGTTGCGTTGACGAGAAAAAGTTAGCGGACGGACGACGCCATACCATAATGACGGGCATATAAAAAAAACTTAAATCCGAAGTGTGGGTATAGGCTGAAAATCCATCTGTAGCGTTGTCTTGTGAATCCAACTCCTCATTTGGAGTATTGGCTAGATTCTTTCGAAATTGAGCAAAAGACCTTTTTCGACCGAATCTGTTATTTCTCCCATTACCCCACAACTTATCATGTGGAGATGTGCACATGACCTTTTTCACCCGATCTGACAGTTTTGCCAGAGGTATGCCCCTAGATTGTTGGGAGAAACACTTCCATCTGGTATTCTTTTTCATGAATGCAACTTAACATGTGGTGTATCATTCTTGAAACACCATATAGTGGTATATGATATTCGGATACCATTGACCACCAAATGTGACGTGCTGTTTGATTTCCTGAAACTTTTGTTTTGAATAGAATGATCCCATAACTATCGCATCATTTGATCAGTTCATTATCTCTTTAGCTTCCCTTCATCGCACATAACTATATATATATCTCCTATCCCCCCCTCCCTTCTCCTTTTCTTGGTTTAGCCATGTTGTTGTCAACTGTGCACTATTTCTTCATATTACATTTGCAGCTCGAATCTTCATTCCAAATTTTTAAGAAGGCTTTAAATTTTGAAGTGACAAGTGTATTGAAGTTATGCCATTTATCCTGGGTTCTGGCACTTGTTGACCTCCAGGGTGGGAGGCGGGACTAATTTCTTCCACTGCTCCTTGCATCTAATGAATAAAGAAATACACTTGATATTTTAGATTGAGCGATAGCCTTTTATTAAAACACAGAACAAAGGAGGTACCGGTATGTAATAAAATTCAATTATTAACAAGCAATTGTTCGAGATACAAAACTATATGCTTAATGATCGTTATTAAAAAAGGCCAAGTCTTCATGTTAGACAAGCATTCGAATATGCTGGTGGAGTTGACTGTCCTACTGGCAAGCATGGAAGCCATTTCGGCTTGACAACAAGAACCACAGTCATACAAATATGTACGATAATGAGCGTACACCATTCCTGTATTAGTAAACTTTTCAGTCATTAGAATCATTATGAGTACGGTAATCCCTCTAATAATTCAATCCCCCTATCAAAATTCAATCACCCTATCAAAATTCAATCACCCCCAATTTTGGGGATAAAATTAAATCAGGGGTTCTAATAAATTTGATCACGCTCTAAAATCATTGAAATAACAAAGAAACCATGGATAACATGCATGAGTTTTAACCATTATGTCAACCTCCTGTTCTTATTTAATCACCCTCAGATTCTATGATGGGAAATTTCACTTCCTGTGATTGGGATTATGGTAATCCGCCCCATGCGGACCAGAGACTGGACAGTCAGTTGTTCTGAGCTCACAACTTTATAATCCAAGTGAACATTATATTTAAAAATCCAGTATAAAATGAACAAATTATCCCCATGTCAACTGTCAACTACAGACTGACAACTGAATGCCAGTAAACTGGTGGTATATCACGTAGTTGATTATATGCCAAGAAAATAATAAATTACTTACACACACATGTAACTTACATCGACCAAGAAAATATTCCAAAATTTTAATTATCATTCTTCTCTCACTTGACTTTCTCTTGAAAATGAACCAATCTAGTTAAATAGAGTAAACTTAGAGTAAATAAAAAAAACCCATTAAATTAAACTTATCTGTAGATACCTTGTATGATGTGATGCTAGCATTTTTTGAAAACTATTGAGGAAATTTGAAGACAGCAGGACTTCAGCATATCTACGGCAACGATTTGGTGTAAGATTCACGAAATATAATTGACAAAGGATCTGCTGAAAGTTGTATTGTCAGTCTTTTGTCCAGGATATTACCTTTTCAATGGGAGGTCTTACACCAAAGCCTTGCCATATCTACATCAGAAACTAATGAGAGAGGTTTATTCATATACAAAAACAAATTGTGTGTAATCTTTACACGACTTGAATTAGAGGTTAGGCAATCTTTTCAGGCCTCACTAAACATAACACATGACGATATTAAAGGGTTATACAATAACAAATCAGATCAAAATTGTTGTAAATGTGAATATTTAAATTTGTATGAGGTTTTGTGCATTTTAAAACAACCAAACTTTTAAAATAAAAAAAAATATTTAAAAAAAACATGATAATCTCTAGCATCTTTGGAAACGGCGAAGGCTGTGACCACTGGACCTGTGACATCATAGCCTCATTATGATTCTGATCAACTGTTGCCTAATGCGATGTCAACCAGTGTTGTGACGTCCATCACATAGCATTAGAAATCCAGGTCGTACGCCAGGCAGAAACTTTTAATACAGTGCCCGACATCAGGCTATGACATTTGCAAATCCATAGTAGAACGTGTTATCCGTTGATTATCACATGAATGGCACAATCACAATCATATGAGATGTCATATGTGCGATTTATAAGATATACAGTATGTCATATTTTTCTAACAAAATAAAACAGATGTAAAAGTCAGATTACAATCCTGTACCGTAGTATACATGTACATCGATGTGGGATGTTGTTTTGTGACTTACATGTACTTTGCACAACAAAAGCATTAAGTTGTGGCTTTCTGATGACAACGGCGTTACAGTAGAAACGTCACCTGGTAGAACAATCACTGCGGTCAAATCCAACTTTTGATGTCGCAGACCAAAAGATATGACTGCCTTGGCTGTTTCCAAACAGGCGTGATATTTCAGGGTTTTGAGATTGTTCTTTTCAGATTTTGACAATTCCCCAAAACAGTAAAGCGTAATAAAATATCTCAACCATTTAGCATAAAAAAGAATGGGTTGTGGGACCATTTGATAGAACCTCCTTCAATAACATTATTTCAGGACACCAATCTCCTGTTCAGACAATGACCAGGAGTACTCCATATCTTTTAATGTAAAGTAGTGTGGGAACATTTGCTACATTTAACTTTCAGAGGATGTTTCTAGTGGTGCATGTGTTCCTGTTACAGAAAACCAAGTTAACTACTACAGTAACCAATCAAAATTAGGAAGTGAGTGCCAAGTCATTTGAATGTCCTGACAGGGTTTGACATTGAAGTCTGCAGATGAGCAGTAACTTGGTTTGCAGATAAGCAGTAACTTAGTTTTATTTCTATACTATATTTTGTGTTGACCTCACCAACTCCATTGATTTTCAAAGACAGTCATGCTGATATTAAACACATATCTCAACACACATGGCTTTGAAAGGTCTTACAGAAGGAAATCAGCAATAAACAGAGTAGGCAAGTGAATATGACAATTTTTTCTATCAAATCATGATGGTGTGCCTACATGTGAAGCACCTTGCTGTAGGCAGGCCTCATACTTCACAGTCACATTAGCCGGACACTGGGCTGACCCGTCATTGATCTATTCTATTACTGCTGAGCGCCAATGAGATTTTAAGTTCAATACCGAAGAAGTAAATTCTCCATCAGATCTTAAGTTGGTGCCTTGCTATAGGGATAACAGACACGAGCAATGCTATCAGAGCGAGAAGATGCTACAATTGGAATAACTCAAGCATGACAAAGCTAATCACTCAAGCATGACAAAGCTGCAGGTTTAGTGCAAAGTAGTCTACCTGTAAATAGAACCAAAATAAATAGATTGTGTATATAATGTTAGTCCCTGAACATTAAAGATGAGCATTTTATCAGTACCATGCAATACACGTTTAAAGAACACAGAAATGAACAAACTTATAAGCAATAATCCACATAGTATATTTAATGCACAAGATTTTGACTTTAATTTAACTCGTCTCATAGTCAGAGCATTTCCACCATTGCTCCATGTTAACGCCAGATTTGATGCCCCAGTGTCATCCATCATGATGCCATTTGACACCTTTAAGTTTCAAATCCACAAATTTATTAGTTTCACTTGTTAACATTCACTTCAAGCAGTATCGAACATGCTGAACCACTTGCCCTTCGCAATGTGAAAATAATAAAGATGCTGGTATACTGTGGCTTCAGAGAATAGTTAACAAGTGTATACGACGATTCACAGGTGAACATGGGAAAGGCTCCGGGGGTCTGTCCAGCATCAAATCTATGGTTTGGACGGAGCCTCATATGGCGTCACCATGGAGCAAAGAGTTTTGCCGAAGCCAGTTATCTGTTGAATTTCATAAAAATTGTAATTAAATATAGCCTAATCCGTGCATCTCCCTTGGTCCACTAGCGGCACATTTGTACAGGGAAGTCCTGGTATTTATTATCAAAGGCACTCGCATAAACCCCTTTTCTATCCCATGATGCAACGTAAATCCATGACAATTATATGGCAGGTAGATATCAATACAATAGAATTATCTTGCCACCTGCCTTATGTAACTCGATATGAATTTAATTGCCAATGTGAGATCCCTGTGGCAGGGGTCAAAATTGCTATCTATTTGCAGGACATGTCCCGCAGAAAATTGGCACTGTCCTACAGTTTTTCAGTCAGCTCACATGTATTTTAATTATGTGCTGGACAATTCTGGACAAATGTCCTGTAAGTATTTGGTGAACATTTCAACCCCTGCTGTAGTGACAGTCGGTCTTGGTGCGTCCGGTTACATACATCACTGTATGCCTTGTGGCACCTGTACTGTGTCTTGACAAATTAAAGTTGTGTTATTTATAGGGCTCAAAATTACTATCAATTTGCAGGACATGCCCAGCAAGAAATTGTCATGTCCTGTACTTTTTTAGATAATTTACATACATTTCAGTTCGGTGCAGGACAATTTTTACAAATGTCCTCCTGGTGGTTGGCCCCCATTTCGACCCCTGATATAAAATGTTAGATTTCAGGACGACACTGGCCATGAATGGATGCACATTTCATCAAGTGATTGTAAGAGGAATAAAACGTTGTCAGCGTTTATGTCTATTATTCCACAATATTAGCCCGTCAAAATACACTCTAAGGGTTATCAGTTCATACATTTGCATTAATATATTCCCTATAATAGAGTAGTATTCCAAACACTTTCAGGGTTAGAATTTAGGAGTGCACATATGCACAAATGCATGTGAATTTTCAACTGTGCATGTAAAGTTTGGCCGGACACAATCATCTTTTACATGGTGCCCACCTCGGCCTGATGTGCATGTAATTAATTTTTCTGAAATTCGAACCTTCACTTTTCCGTAAATTAGTTTCTCAGTCAGTTAATTCAAAAAAGGAAGGGCTATTTACAGGTTGTCTATAGTGAGTTAGATATTAGACTCACACCTGTGCATTAAATACATATATGCAGAGTTTAACTCGAAAGTGTTTATATCAACAAACCCATGTAGGAGTCTTAAAAGGTAATTGTATAATTCAACTAATATTCAAAGTCTATTACTCGTAACACATCAATGTCTGAGAGATGTATATTTAGTAAATGAGCTATTCTAATTTCGTCACCAGAATTTTTTATTTTTTTTTTTCAATATATTAACATGGATCATTCTGATTATTCCTATCCATGACCACCAACAAACAAAACAAAAAATACCTGAAAAATAATAAAAGTTAATATTGAGGCATTCAATATTAAAATCTCACTTCAACGTAAATAACTCCTTGTATAAGATGACATATATTTTAATTTAGTTCTTATCTCATACTTATGTTGTTAACTAAGTATTTACAGAAATCACAATTCAGTTCCAACAACTGGATAATAGTAATATTGGGAATGTATTCATAAAAAAATTTACTCTTTAACATCTGAAGGCAAGCAATAGTGTAATCATAATTCTAATCTAATAGGCACTTGTCTATAAAACTATGACACTGCTGAGAGTATGCTACAGGATATTTCTTGAAATGGGCCACGTGGTCAGAATCTTCCCAGCATACACTGAACACAGGTATGCCGAGGCGACGTCGATGTTCTAGGACTTCCTCCACATCTATATAAGGTATGAGTGGGTCACTTCTTGAATAGAGGTACAGTTGAGGGTTACGAGATTTGTCATTCTTCATCGCTTCGAAGAATGTGTGAACAGTATCACGATTCTTGAACACGGACACCACTGTGTCGAAAATGCGAAAGCAGAACAAGTAGATGACTAGCATTAAACCCATCAAGTAACGTATGACAAAGTTATAGTTTAATGTTGTCATGAAGGCCTTTGCGGCCCC
The DNA here is from genome assembly GCA_036873755.1 of Hanleya hanleyi. Lineage (NCBI taxonomy): Eukaryota > Metazoa > Mollusca > Polyplacophora > Lepidopleurida > Hanleyidae > Hanleya > Hanleya hanleyi. Next base: position 14,743 of record JAVTVY010048584.1, on the reverse strand, counting down.
TGTCAGACGTCTGTACCCTGGACAGCTGTCAAACACACAACCTCGGACTCGAACGGCGCTGTACTGTTTGTCCTTGTGAAGCAGTTCTGTGATGGAGCGGTACACAAACCCACCTCCATTACTGAAGAGGTGAAAGAAGATTGGGTTATCTTCCAGGCCTAACTCCGGAATTAGCTCGAGTATTTTCATGGCGATTTCCTCTATCCTCCGCGGATTCAGGAATATCGCCTCTGTCGGAGCTGTGTATCTAATTGTTATACACCTGGAAGGAGAAGAAATACAAATATTGTGAAACTCAGTCCCCAAGATATTGTTATTACCACACCATATCCAGGCCCGTAGCCAAGGGGGGTTTTCTGGGTTCGGGCGAACCCCCATGACCCCCTTTCGGAAATATTATATATTTTTCTCATATAAATGCCCTTTTCAAACTGAAGCGAACCCCCTACAGGGCGCGAAATGTTCGGGTGTCCACCTGTCGATGACAGGTAGTATTTATGTGCGACAGGTAAAAAAAATAAATGACTGTCGCATGCGACAGGTGAAACATTGCAGGGATTCATAGGCGTTGATCTTTACTAACGCCCGAAGCAAGAAAAACTTCTTGTTGTTGTTGTTAAACGATGTCTCAACTTCTGCTGAGAGCATGCCATGCTTTAAAGCTAAAAATAAATTTAGCCTCGTTATGCTTCGGCAAGCGTCGACGTTCGATCAGACCTCAACGCTCCAGATTTGCTTACACTGTTGGAGAGACCATTGGAGATCGGCAGCCGCCGAGGTATATTTCAAGTCACGGATATTCTTCAGATCAAAGGTCACAGTGAACAGATCGGGAACCCACGCTCAGATGTCAGACAAACGAGTAAAAGAAGGTTATCGACGGATGTCTGTCAAACTGTACGCATTGCGGCAGGAAAGCTGACTTACGAAAATGTGCTCAAGTTTACTGAAACAAATTCCATTCGGTCTACTGCTAAAGAATTCCAATGTTACCATATCATTAATTTTTTTTTAAACATTACAAACGTGAAGCTGATCTAGAGAATGTATTCTAATAGCCTGACAGGGGCGACACTAACCAGACATGAGGTTGGTTGTGTTGTGCTTCTCAATCACCGTACGTTCACTGGTATATTCCATGAACACAAAATGCTAATAACTTTATACATATCTGTGCTTCCGTCATCGTGCCTCATAGTGACATTTCAAAAAACAAATTAGAAATGAAAATGAATGGTAGGCTACTGGGGAAAGCTAGATTGTGTGAGGTTTTTTTGGTTTGGTTTTTTTTTTGGTAATAGGTTATTTATCATTTGACCAGGGAGAGTAATTATTTATCATTTGCCTAGCAATTATCAAAACTAATTAATGAATTATTTGTCATTCTGTGTTCTTACTACATGAGGTAATAAAAACATTTTAAAACTCAAGAAATCAGAAATTTGGTGAGTGGGCATTAAAAATAAAATCCTCCGGACTACAATAGATAGTTTTCTCATCAAAACATCCCGGTGCATTCATCGTTTAAACATAATTCGATCAGCATATATTGACAAAATTGTGAACAAGTAAGTTTTGGGTGGGACAGGTAGAAAAAAACCTTACCTGTCACATGTGACAGGTGGACTGAAAAAAACATTTCATGCCCTGCCCTATTTGCCCCTTTTCTCATACAGCGAACCCCTAGCTATAGAACCTTTGCTGTGTAGGTGGGCGTGGCTGTTCTTCCCTACACAGCTGTAGTTCCTTCCAGTCACATTTCGTCCACGAAGTTTTGGCCTCCGAAACGCCTGTGTTTCGGAAGATTTAACGGCTGCACATACAAGAACACAGTAGCTGGTGATAATAAAATGTACCTCGTTATTCTCCTTGTAGTCTTTTGTCACTTCCCTCCAAGTTAGAACTCTCGGTATTCCCTCATTCATAAGTTATCATCAATTGTTCAACATTCTCAGGGATTTGAATATTCAGCTGACTGCCATTCAACTGTCGGTGATGTAAATTTCCCTTGCACGGACTTTGCCGGAGATGGCGGTCTCTTTGAAAACAAGCCGTGGCGCATGCGTAATTATTCAGGTCAGGTCGATGACGGTCCAACGAATGCGCGTGTACGTGGGCGTGGCTAACGGAGACATTCAAAATACGAGACCAAAATATGTCAGAAAACTCCGTGAAGGCGTGATTAAAAGATAATATCTCAAGAACGAGGAATTATTAAGTGTTGAGAGTTGACAGGCGGCGAAAAGGACCAATGTAGAGGAAAATGAGGTATAGTTTATTACTATTCGCTGCCGTTTTATTTTGTGTGCAGTTAGGATATTGGACAACGTCATTCAAAGTTCAATGTGTGGGATGTATTGTCTATAGGAAGAACCTTGGCTGTGAGTCGATTACAGAGCCATTCGAGACTACAGCCATTCCTGGGCTAAGCGAACCCCCTGATGTGCCCTTTTGGAGTGAAGGCGAACCACCCCTCAGTAAATCCTGGCTACGGCCCTGATATCTTTGTCATTTGACTCAAGCTCCACCAGAAAATATCTCAAGGAATTCCAAGATCACTTCGGGAAATTGCGGAATTCGGAAACGTTGTCGAATTCGGGAACTTTTGGAAAAAAGGTTTACGAATTCGACAACTTTGAGGCCCAAATCCACCCTTATTTCACATAAAATGCGATCGGGCGTTCGTCTTATCGATCGGATATAATTTTATTGTACCAACAGGTGGCAGCACCTTTTATATGGCATTTCATCGTGGCATTCAGAAATTCTACCTGGCGTTTTTTCTACAGGTGAGAAAATGTGTGTTTTGTCCTATGTCTCTCATGCTTTGGAAATCAAATAGGCATGTTTCTGAATTCGGGAACGTTGCCGAATTCGGCAATCTTTCTGTTTCCGAATTCGGCAACTGTTCCCAAATTCGACAACGTTTCCGAATTCCGCAATTTCCCGAAGTGAGATGGACACTCTGATGACGTCACAGTGATGTCATTCTAGAAAAAAACAGGTTTTTACCAATTTTGTTAGATTTATAGAGCTGTCAATTTCAAAACAGTGATCAATTTCAAAACAGTGATTTGAAGATAGGCCTAAATATTTTTTAGGAAATAAATACAGACCCTTTTTTATCATACATGTCGCTGTACTTGGACAAATATCTGTCTTGGCAGCCAACCCATCCCAGCAGGAAAACAACCGGTTCTTTATCCTGTGTCGCTGGTCCATCTCCCCTGTACTTCACTGATCCCGTCGACTCAGACTCGGCTGTCGTTTCGTCTTCATCGACCTCCAGAGCAGACGAAGTTGGAGAGGGAAAAGTTATGTGGTACTCTAAATCGTCTTCTGCCATTGTCTACGTGGTTTCTGATATTCTGGTGGCTTCTTTATGCAAGAATAATCGTATTTATCTGATCTTATTGACAGTAGCTATTCCAGAATCAAATAAATGCCGAATCAAAAAAAAATATATCCTGGAAAGATACAGATTTCGAGTGGGCAACCGGCGCCATTTGCTTCCGGTGCTTTTCCGCGCAGAAAATATCAAAGGAATTGCCATTGGTCAGTTTGACGAGCAGTAGCCAATGGGTGGACACGATACAAATCGACACGGTTTTTGGCAAGTGGCAACATGACAACAAAATGCTTGACAGCATGTTGAGCATTTTCCAGTGTTATTTGTATTTTGCCCGGCGAGCATTATCTATTACGCCACATCCGTATTCTTTTTAAAACTCGTGCAACACGAAATCAGGAATTTGATCCAGTGAAAAAAGAGTGATTCCGCGGAGAGAACAGTCTAAAAATGGGCTCAGCAAAGCAACAAACTTCAATTTCTCGTATCATGAATTTGCTACAGGAATGGGACAAAGGCTCTAAAACAGTGAGGAAGAAAATATTGCAGGATTTTGTTGAACAGAATCAACACAAGACAGGCCCAGAACTTGATCAAGAGTTTGCACAGGCAGCCAGTTTATTTCTCACTCGAATAACTGCATGGCTGCGATTGACGTATCCTTTCCAGGAAATGTTGGCACAACCTAACCAAGTTGACATGGCACTTGATCCTTGATCTGAGTGTCGCACTTGACACGGATAACACTATGTATAAACTCAACTCTCTATACTAAAACTCTACTGTATTAACTCTCTGTACTACATCGTTCGTTCCTAAACTTAGCCATGAGTCCTCCTCATGAACTTACATCATGTACACTCCGGGATCACACACCTCCGGGTGTAGGACAAAACCCCAGCGGACAAAACCCCAGTGGACAGAACTCCAGCGGACAAAACCCCAGTGGACAAAACCCCATCGGACGAAACCCCAATCGGACAAAACCCCCAATTTTAACTTTTGTATGAAAAAATTATATTAGCCATAAAACAACATTAAGAGATTTTATCTACATTTTTTTTTATTAAATTAAGGTCAATATTTACATGTTATGGTCAATATGTACATACAAAAATGTGACATTTCACATTTAGTTTTCTTTCTGCCTAGTAATCTATCTAAACCTAGTAAGTCTATCTAATATAGCCTGATATTATGTCCAAGGCCTCTCGTGGTTTCTTCCAGTGTCTTACGACCGCTGTCCAAATCAACGCACAGATTGCGTAGTCTTTCCTGTAGGTCTTTTGTAGCTCGCTGCACTCGCTTCTTCAACCTCTGCCCAACCGCATCATTTAAAGTTACTTTAAAGTTTTAAATCCGTGTAATTAGTCATTAAAGATAGAGCAGTCCGCTAATCCTCTATTCAGAAGATTAGGGGAAAAAAATGATTATCATTGGGGATTAGTGAAAAAAAAATACTCAGAATTAAAAGCGTATTTAGAAGAAAACACAGATTTTAAAAAAAATGAAGTGGTGTTTTGCCTGGGGTTTTGTCCACTTTTCCTGTTCTGGGGATTGTCCACTGGGGTTTTGTCCGCTGGTGTTTTGGCCGTTGGTGTTTTGTCCACTGGGGTTTTGTCCACTGGGGTTTTGTCCATATCCCCACGGCTCCATGGGAAGTTTGGCTCTATCCGGCAATAAAACAACCCATCCCAACTCTCTGTCTATTAGATTTATCGAGTTCGGCAAAGAGTTTGTTTGCCTTGAAGATATCATCCATCGGCAATTAGTCTTCAAACATCAACGGTCGGTTGAGAGAACTTCTGCCATTATCTTCGTATGGGTCATGTGATCCCCCGATATGTTGCCGATCACGTGACCCGTAAGAAGATTATGGCGGAAGTTCAACCGGCCATTGATGTTCGAAGACTGATTGCAGACGGATGAGCTCTTCATGGCAAACAAACTCTTTGCCGAACTCGATAAATCTAATAGACAGAGAGTTGGGATAGGTTGTTTTATTGTTGGATAGAGTTGAACATCCCATGGAGCCGTGTGATCCCGGAGTGTACATGTAAGTTCATGAAGAGGACTCATGGCTAAGTGTAGGAACGAACGATGCCATGTCAACTTGGCTAGGCATGACCCTCTACTCTACCTTTTTAGAGGTAGCCAAATTTTGTTTGCTCCTGCTACGCCATGATGAATCCTCTTACTGAGCTTACATGTACACTCCGGAACAACACGGCTCATGGGTCATACGACTCTATCCGCCAATAAAACAACCCATCACCACGCTCTGTCCACTGCTTTTATCGAGTTGATGTTTGAAGACTGATCACAGACAGATCAGCTCTTCACAGCAATGAAACTATTTGCCAAACTCTATAAAAGCAGTGGACAGAGAGTGGGGAGTGGTTGTTTTATTGCCGGATAGTGCTGTACGACCCATGGAGCCGTGTTTTCCCAGAGTCTACATGTAAGTTTAGTTAGAGCATTCGTGGCGTAATAGGAACGAAACTTGGCTATTTTGGAGGTAGAATATTATTGCATTGCATTCATTGTGTTAAGTTTTTACTTATAAAGTTGTATGTAAGAAGCAAAAAAAAAAAACTACTAACCTAACCTGTTAACCTATCAACATGTTCTTCCTTGATGAAAGTCAGATATATGATAGGTACTTGTTTGAATGAGCAGCTACAAGCGTTAACCATATTTCTATCTGCCTCCAGTGGGTAAGTTGTTAGCTAATTACGTTACATGGTTTCATCTACATGTACATGTAAGTCTCTGTCATGCTTATAAGCACACCCTCAGCCTGTCTCGGGCCGAGAGACACTCACTCTTACTCGTAGTAGACCGTTTACTGATTATTTGACAGTAAACTGTTACGTCTGTAAACTGTTAACTTGCAGAAAGATTTGTGAAGTCGAGAATTAATAATCAAATATTTATTTACAATACTAAAATCATATACAAATTAAGTTAGGTCAATACAGCAAATAAATGTCAAATAAAATCTTACTGTTCAATGTTATACCGGTATGATCTCTCAGAGTCCGTAACAACGTGCTAATCTCTATACAGTCTGTGCCGAAATCGCGTTCCTGTATTTCTCTAGTCCACAACGCTCAGCTGTTGTCCAGTTTCCGTCAGTACAATTACATAGATTAAAACCGCAGTCAAACACACAAGAGTAATCCAACAGGAATATAATAATCCAGCAGTCGGTTATCTCAGTCAAAGGTAATGTCCAGTTTTGCACCCAATAGAAGCCGTTCGAATCTCCTCCACGATCACTAAACTTCGAGCAATTTATACTTCTATCGGGAATTCAAGATCATTCTATCAGATCAAGAAACTTCCATCGGTATAGCAATGACGTAAGATTTAACCCAAATACAATCACAACAGCTACGAGAAAGTTCGACATAATTAACCCATTATAACAGTATACACGAGCGTATAAATGTGTAGATGGCGCTGTTTAGATATGCAGATGGCACAGTGACCGTATTAACATTATTATCCGGGTCTCTTCGCACCTCGGCCATTTTAATTCACAGAATCTTCGAGAAAACACTAGACGGATGAGTCACATAATTCACTTACGATCAATCGGTCACGATTACGAGAAAATTCTAGATCACAACCACAGAACAGAAGGTTAACAAGTCCACCTCAGCTCTACTATCCTAGAACTATCCTCAGTGTCTAACTTTATACTGTAATACCATGACAAAACCATCCCTTTCTGAATTTCTGTTGTGATATATAAATTTTTCGGCAAATTGATATCCATGCTGATCTGATGTTAATGCAATCCGCTATCAAAACTCTTGACATGTTATGATCCCGAGACATAGAGCAGGAGCAGATGTCAGAAATATCAGCTTGACAGCACATCAGCAGGGCTACCAACCCTGTGTGTTTTTGATTATCACAATACAAATTCAGAAATACTGGTTTATTGCCAGACAATTGGTAAAGGGCTTAACTATGTTACCAGTGAGTATATCACTATCTCTCAGCCCAACACAGGTTGAGAGTAGAAAGAAGCATGAAGGCATAAGTCATGTAAAATAGGCTAGTAACTTATATACAAACAACTACATCTGTATGAAAACTCAGACATTTTACCGGGAGAGAGTAAAGCATCTGTCTAAATGAGGGAGATGAACATCTGTATAAAAGTTGATTGTCTGTATGAGAGAGATGAACATCTGTATAATAGTAGAATGCCTGTATGAGAGAGAGGAACATCTGTATGAAAGTGAAATGTTTGTATAAGAGTAGAACATATGTATGAGAGGAGAACATCTGTATGGGAGAGTTCAAACATCTGTATAAGAGTGATACATCTGTATAAGAGTAGAACATCTGTATGAGAGTAGAACATCTGTATGAGAGTAGAACATCTGTATGAGAGTAGAACATCTGTATAAGTAGAACATTTCTGTGAGAGTAGAACATCTATATGAGAGTAGAACATCTGTATGGGAGTAGAACATCTGTATGAGAGTAGAACATCTGTATGGGAGAGTAGAACATCCATATAAGAGTAGAACATCTGTATGGGGAGTAGAACATCCATATAAGAGTGGAACATCTGAGAGTAGAACATCTGTTTTGAGAGTAGAACATTTGTTTGAGAGTAGAACATCTGTGTAAGAGTAGAACATCTGTATGAGAGTAGAACATCTGTATGAGAGTAGAACATCTATATAATAGAACATCTGTATCAGAGAGAACATCTGTATGAGAGTAGAACATCTGTATAAGAGTAAAACATCTGTATGAGAGTAGAACATCTGTATAAGTAAATCATTTGTATGGGAGAGTAGAACATTTCTGTGAGAGTAGAACATCTATATGAGAGTAGAACATCTGTATGGGAGTAGAACATCTGTATGAGAGTAGAACATCTGTATGGGAGAGTAGAACATCCATATAAGAGTAGAACATCTGTATGGGGAGTAGAACATCCATATAAGAGTGGAACATCTGAGAGTAGAACATCTGTTTTGAGAGTAGAACATTTGTTTGAGAGTAGAACATCTGTGTAAGAGTAGAACATCTGTATGAGAGTAGAACATCTGTATGAGAGTAGAACATCTATATAATAGAACATCTGTATCAGAGAGAACATCTGTATGAGAGTAGAACATCTGTATAAGAGTAAAACATCTGTATGAGAGTAGAACATCTGTATAAGTAAATCATTTGTATGGGAGAGTAGAACATTTCTGTGAGAGTAGAACATCTATATGAGAGTAGAACATCTGTATGGGAGTAGAACATCTGTATGAGAGTAGAACATCTGTATGGGAGAGTAGAACATCCATATAAGAGTAGAACATCTGTATGGGAGAGTAGAACATCCATATAAGAGTAGAACATCTGAGAGTAGAACATCTGTTTTGAGAGTAGAACATTTGTTTGAGAGTATAACATCTGTATAAGAGTAGAACATCTGTATAAGAGTAGGATGTCTGTATGGGAGAGTAGAACATCTATATAATAGTAGAACATCTGTATCAGAGAACATCTGTATGAGAGTAGAACATCTGTATAAGAGTAAAACATCTGTATGAGAGTAGAACATCTGTATGAGAGTAGAATATCTGTATAAGTAAACCATCTGTATGGGAGAGTAGAACATCTGTATGAGAGTAGAACATCTATATGAGAGTAGAACATCTGTATGGGAGTAGAACATCTGTATGGGAGAGTAGAACATCCATATGAGTAGAACATCTGAGAGTAGAACATCTGAGAGTAGAACATCTGTTTTGAGAGTAGAACATCTGTATAAGAGTAGAACATCTGTATAAGAGTGACATCTGTATAAGAGTAGAACATCTGTTTGAGAGTAGAACATCTGTATAAGAGTAGAACATCTGTATAAGAGTAGGATGTCTGTATGGGAGAGTAGAACATCTGTATAAGAGTAGGATGTCTGTATGAGAGTAGAACATCTGTATAAGAGTAGAATATCTGTATAAGAGTAGAACATCTGTATGAGAGTAGAACATCTATACAAGAGTAGAACATCTGTTTGAGAGAAGAACATCTGTATAAGACTAGGACATCTGTATGGGAGAGTAAAACATCTGTATGAGAGTAGAACATATGTTTGAGAGTATAAGAGTAGAACATCTGTATCGGTGAATAGAACATCTGTATAAGAGTAGGACATCTGTAGGAGCGTAGAACATCTGTATACCAGTAGAATATCTGTATGGGAGAGTAAAACATCTGTAAGAGAGTAGAACATCTGTATGAGAGTAGAACATCTGTATGAGAGTAAAACTTCTGGATGGGAGAGTAGAACATCTGTGGGAGAGTAGAACATCTGTATCAGAGTAAACATCTGTATGAGAGTATAACATCTGTATAAGAGGAGAACATTTGTAAGGGAGAGTACAACATATATATGAGAGTAGAACATCTGTATGGAAGAGTAGAATATCAGTATAAGAGTAAACATCTGTAAAGAGTAAAACATCTATGAGAGAGTGGAAAATCTGTATGGGAGTAGAACATCTGTATGAGAGTAGAACATCTGTATAAGAGTAGAACATCTGTATGGAGAGTAGAACATCTGTATACATCTGTATGGAGAGTAGAACATCTGTATGGAGAGTAGAACATCTGTATGAGAGTAGAACATCTGTATGAGAGTAGAACATCTGTATGGAGAGTAGAACATCTGTATGAGAGTAGAACATCTGTATAAGAGTAGAACATCTGTATAAGAGTAGGATGTCTCTATGGGAGAGTAGAACATCTGTATGAGAGTAGAACATCTGTATGAGAGTAGAACATCTGTATGGCGAGTAGAACATCTGTATGAGAGTAGAACATCTGTATAAGAGTAGAACATCTGTATAAGAGTAGGATGTCTCTGGGAGAGTAGAACATCTGTATGAGAGTAGAACATCTGTATGGAGAGTAGAACATCTGTATGAGAGTAGAACATCTGTATGGAGAGTAGAACATCTGTATGAGATAATAGATTGTCTGTATCAGGATTCAGGAAGTAAAAGAACAGAGAGCTGCATTTAAGAGAATTAGAAGAACATCTTTATGAAAGAGAAAATTATTTGTATGAATATTTGTATGAGAGGGAACATTTTGTTCTCGAGTAGAACATCTGTACTATGAATTACTGTTTACCTTGATTTATTGAGATGAAAATTTACTTCAAACAGGCACAAGTTCATGGCAGAGTTTCTGGAAGTTGGGGGAGTGCTAACACTCTTGGAAGTGATCGGGTTGAAGCAAGCCAAAGAAAGTGATAAAACACAGTCTCTGGTCTGTCTCCAGAGTATTGCAAGTGCGGGTAGAAAATATAAGGAGCTGGTTTGTGAAAGTTACGGTGAGTCTGCAGTAAGCATATCAACCATGCCAAAAACTTGATTTGAAGGTTCTACCAAATAGGCCTACCCCATGCTCACTTTGCATGAAAACATACAAAGAAGCAGTGTGAAGAATAAGCTGATAATTTTTTCTATGAAAAATGTCATCAAATTAGATTTTTTTACTCAGTGAAAAACGTATTGAAGCCGCAACCTTTGATCCATGACATCAGTGTCTGATCAGCCATATAATATCGACTAGTTGGTTACGTCATGGGTCAGCAGGCCTCGCTGTTTCCAAATAGGCATGGTAATGGAGAGTTTCAAGTTATAGTTTTTCTTAAAACTTGACCATTCCCAAAAACCAGTAAGTCACTATTAAATGTCAAATAGCAGGGTCGTAGCTAAGATTTCTTGAGGGGTGGTTCACCTTTACTGCAAAAGGGCACATCAGAGGGCTCCCTGTATGAGAAGAGGGGTAAATAGGAGGTTCACTTCAGTCTGAAAAGGGCAATTGTTTGAGAAAAGATTATATTTTTTCTAAAAGAGGAACTCGGATAACCCTGCTGGGCTACGGGCCTGAATAGAACATTGCGAGCTATATTTAGCATCAACAAAGTATGGGGTGTGGGGATCATTTGGTAGAAGGTGGATCGGGGCATAATGATCTGAACTTAATTAACCTTTTACTAGTAATACCCATGATGTTTATCAGGGGAGAATGTTAAAAAATGTGTAGTATTTGGTTCATATGTTTGCTTTACATGCTTGTTGATCTCAATGGCATCTTTCTCCATAGCAATGCTGGAGAAGGTACGCAAACATTGAGAGCAAAATTATAATTTCCTACGCTGTAAAACTTACCTTCACATACCTTATTGCTATCGTGTTCCTACGCGATTGCCCCATTGTAAAACCTTACCACAGAACCAAAAGAAATAGTCCCTGTAATGCCCCAATGCCCATGCGCGAGTACCCAGAATCCTCTCTGTCTGACCACGTCACTTCCTTCTTTCCTCTACAATCGTAGCGGTCAGACGTAGTTCCATTGTGCTCCCGTAAAAGTTTCAAGATCTACATCTGTAATACCACGATATTCCTTACTCGTAACCTTGGATTACCTACGGAGATTTCCTGGGATATTACCTTGAGAGAGAAGAAGGAATATTACCAAATTCCTTTGGATTCAAGACCTACCTGGACTTCAAACAATCGTCAGGGAGTATTGTCGAATCAGAATAAAGATGGCGTCCGTGTTTTGTGTTCTATGTGGACGATCCAAACCCACGACGGATCCGCATTCAGCTTGTCCGCCGTGTAGAGGGATCTGGTGTGATCAATATGCCAAGTGTGCAGAATGCGAGCAATGGGCCGACGATGTATTCCAAAGATATCTTGTCGGTTCATATGCCAGTGAAGTTTTGCCCCCGCCCGGCTTCGATTGTGCCGAGAGCTTGGTCGGCTCTCCGTCTCGCTCACCTGTGAACGAGCCGGACGAGTCTGCCTCTCTTGATATGTCCGTTACGCAGGATATGAGTGTAACTCCATCTAGTAATTTGCCGAATGTAGTCAGTATTTCTCCTCCTCCATGTACAAATTCTGTTTCAGGGACCAAGATGGCGAACAAAGATGGCGGACGTCCCGTAGGTAAGTTACTGCACGGGACGCCCTTGACCTTGACGGCCAACTTTGATCCGACATCTATGACGTCACTTCCGACTGAGGGTCCCCTGTTTTGGATTGTCAATCCGGAGACTGTGACTTCCGTGGTCAAGGACTCGTCACTTCCGGAGAATCTGTCTTCATCTCGGCGCAGCTCATCTACGTCTATACCAACTACGGAGATGTCAGCTGTTCCAGCGTCCGTAATATCACCTCGCCCAGTGCAGTCTACGGTGATTATTACACCCATTTCCGGTTTTCCTGCGTCGGGTCATTCCCTACTGAATGTTCCCAGGCTGTCCAGGGCACCTTTACAGCAGCCTTTGTCAGCTCCCCCGCAGCTTGCTCAACCGGACCAGCGTCAACGTGTGCCTGTGTCCAGTTATGACTTCCGGCCAACGGTAGCTCCGAGTTTCTCGGATGCTTATATGCAACCATCGACTTCATACCTTCCGGTATCGTCTTACCTTCCGGTATCATCGTATCACATCGGAACTTCCGCTCCTGTTTCTGCGCATGCTCCGATGTCAGCTACTTCATCCTACTATAGGACTGCCTCTGCGTATGATGTTCCTGCCTATCCATCTGGTTATGGGGTTCCGGGTCATTCATCGATGTATGACACGAGAGTGACGTCATCGATGAACAGACTTCCGGTTACGTCATCGATGTATAGCAGATCGGCTCCCTATGCTGCACCGCCGTACTCTCCGCTTCCTGTACGTAGTGTAGTGTATAGGCCTACTTCATACCCTTCTGTGGCTTCTGTAGTCCGACCTATTGATGTACCACGTCGTGTGTTTCCTACTGCACGTATTCCTACACATCCGACTTCCGGTACATCGGGTGCTCACTTCCGTTCTCCCTCTCCTAGGCCTGTCAGATATGCTATGCCATATCATGCACCTATACCGAGACGACAAGTGAGGGTTGCTCACCCACATCTGCCTAGATACCCAGCTAGGCCGGCGATGTCCCAGTATGCGGCTGCTTCCGGTTCTGCCTTACTTCCCCCTTCTGATAGGCAGTGTCCTCCAGCAACATCTATTCCTGCCAGCCTCTTCGATAGGTTTAATAGATTGTCTGCTGACTTCGCAGCCCTACAGCGTGACATGTTGATGCCTCCTCCACCATCTCCTACACCACTTCCGGTGCCCGAGTGGGCTGGCTATCAACCTCGCCCCGTATCATCAGGGAGGCCGACTTCCGGTTCCCATCCTCAGCTACCACTTGATCTCTCGCAGGCTAGTAGACCTACACCTCCCTCGTTTGTGCCCAGGTTTACCCCTGTGAATCCCGGGACAGTGAATAACGCTGAGACGGAAGCGGAAGAACGGACTTCCTTGTTCGATGCTGATCCGGACCTCGCTGCGTCCAGTTACTCTGATACACTGGCTCGCCTTTATGAGTTGTTTCCGGATATGACTCCTCCGCCAATTGTAGAATCCAGAAGGGTTACTGCGATGTCTGATCTCCGACAAGAACCGTCACATCGCACGTCACTTCCGCCTTCTAGAGCTGTTTTTGAATGTGCTGAACGCATGCGGGACGCCTTCTCACTTCCTAAGACCCAAGATGAGAGGCAACGACAACAGGAGTCTAGATCTCTTTTTAAGAAATCTACTGGTGTCTTCCCGCTGGAGCGACCCGTGTTCCGGTCGTATTCAGTACACGGCTCACCTTGGCATGATCGAGCAGCAGTCCAGGAACCGGAACTCGATCAGTTTCTTGGAGTTGCTCCGCCGAAGAAAGACATTCCTCTTTCTATTCGTCAGATGTGTCTACTGGAGGACACTTCTAGACAGGAGGTAGCGATTACTTCCCATCTCGATTGGTTTCTTTACGCCATTCGCACGATCCTTAATCGCATACCCCAAACGTCACCTTCCGGTTATGTATCTGTTCCGGTGGATGACGTCAACCTGATGAAGGACTTCCTGACGGCAGCTGCGCGTGCAGACGTGGACTTGATGGCATCCTCAGTCTTCATGTCCGCTATGTTTGTACACTTAAGACGTCTTGCACTGTTTTCGGCCCTGCCTACGTATACCCCGGCCAGTGTGAGATCGACCTTAAGGGAGCAGTCCCCCGCCTCAGGACTTCTGTTTGCCGGTGTACTACCTGAGCTGCAGAATGAAATGTCCGCTGCCAGGACCACACATTCTTACTTTGGTTCACAACAGAGGAAGCGATCGGCCCCCGAGGCCGCGACGTCGTCTTCCTCGGCCCCGAAGAAAGCTTCATCTTCAAGTTCTTCTTCCGGGGCTGGTGCCAAGAAGGATGTACCCTCCTCTTCGAAATCCGGCGGAGGTTCGAAGGGAGGGGGGAGCGGCCACTCTAAGCGTGGTGGCGGAAAAGGGAAGTCCGCCAGAGCTTCCAAGAAATGAGG